>CAAKHB010003617.1:3803-25493 GCA_901007665.1 Aeoliscus strigatus
AGGGGGGGGGGGGGGGAGGGCGCCGGCGGCGGCCATACCTGTGTCGGGTGGAGTTGCTGCTGCTCTTGGTGCCAAAGGAGATGTGGTAAGGGACGCGGTGCGTGTCGGGAGAGATGCCGATCCTCTGGCACCCGGCCCACTCTGAAACAGGCGCACGCACACGCACACACACACACACACACACACACACACACACACCCCTCAGCTTCTCCTCTCACGTGGATGGAAACATGCAGAAGAACAAACAGGAAGTCTACACACATAAAAGTGGAACGTCCAGAAACACTCGTAGTTTCACACCGTTGACACGCTGCCGATACATTAGAGCTGGCATAACTTGGAGTACCGTAATTACATGACTATTTGCGCAACAGAATATCGGTTCCTGAAAGTTGACAAGTTGCACTTCGCAGCCAGGTCGGTGTCATTACGGTAACGCCTCACCGGCTTCCGTCAACAGAGCAAATGGGATTACCGTAATGTCAGCAACATGGCCGTCCTCGGCTTTCAGGAACTGTTTGATATTTTTCTGAAGGCGCATAGTCACGCAGTTATGGTACTTCAAAGGATGCTGGTGAAAACGTAGCCACAGTGATACCGTCGGTGTTTAAGGGTTAATAAAGTACATGTAAACAAAAAAACAAAAAAAAAGAAAATTATAAACCCAAATAATACATTCTACAAATATTCACATTTCAAAATTCATGTTCAAAAAAAAAAAGAAAAAAACAATCTCCTCCTCACCTGTGATATCGTACACTTTACCGTCCATGCAGGCAAAGTACGTGATGCGGAGGCCCAACATGCTGGACTCCGCCCACAGGTCCCCCTCCTCAGCACCATGGCAACGGTTACATTCAGCACAGAAGCGGGCCTCCGAAGGTTCACGGTCCATCTCGAACCGCCTGCACACATGCGCACAGGTCAAGAGGTGATTTCAACTGTGTGTGTGTGTGCGTACGTGCGCGGTGACGTACTTGTGCTTCCCTTCACACTTGGTGCACATCATGGTGTTCATGGCGTCCTTCAGGTCGTCCTGCAGCTTTGTGAGGAACTCGTTCATGGACTTGGAGAGCTCCGTTGCCGCCATGCGTTTCCTGTTACAGAACAAAAACTTTTTTTTTTTTGCATGTCCACCCTTTAACACCGGCGCTAGCATACTTTGAAATACCGTAATTACACCCCCTATTTGCCCTCAGACGACCATCAGAAAACGTCCAATGGTTCCTGAAAGCTGAGAAGTTGCAACTTGTTTTCTGACATTTTTCATTCTTTCTTAAATTAAAAAAAAAACACTTAAATAAGCAGAAAAATCGGCCAGTGGAGAAAAATATTTTGGCCAGAAATATAGATTTTTGCTGGTAATAACAACAAAAATCTTGCTCCACTGGCAGATTTTCTTTATGTGAAACAAGTGAAAAATCAAAGCAAGTGACTTTTCAGCTGACGTGTCTGTTTTCAAGTGTAAAGAGAGTTTATGACCAGAAACGAGACATTTTGTGTGGAAATAAGAAATATTCTTTGTGCGATTTTAAATGTTCAGAAAATGTGGATTGGTTCCACGCTGCTGTCCCATCCCGTTACACATTACCGGGTAACACCGGCGAGACCGTCGGGGTTTAACGGCGGCGTACGTACAACTCGTACTCCTGCCGCGTCTCCGGGTTGCTGACGACATCCCAGGCGGCCCTGAGTACTTTGAATGCCTCTCCGGCTCGTGGGTGTTTGTTCTTGTCTGGATGGACCTGAAGCAGAGGTCAGAGGTCACACGGGTAGAACAGACAATCCATACGTTGTATGACACACACACACACACACACACCTGGACAGCCAGCTGTCTGTAGGCCTTCTTCAGCTCGGCCTCGGTGGCGTGGACCTCCACCCCGAGCACCGTGAAGGGGTCGAGCTCGTCCTCAGGGACCTTGGCCAGCGCCAGCAGCCTCTCCAGCTCCTGGCCCGGCTGGCATTGCCCCGCTGCGCCCGGCGACTCCGGGCTGGACACCGGCACGCGGCCCTTCCTCCGGACCCGGTCGATCATTCCCTCCAGCCTCCTCCAGAAGTCTTGAACAGCCGTCCAGAAGCGTTGCCCTCTTTCTCCACCCAGACGGAACAAGACACCCTTCATCCACCAGGACAAAATGAAGACCACAGCACAGAAAAGTCTGTAACGCCTCAACGCCGCCTTCGTTCCCCATTTCACTGAGCAGGCGAGTCGAGCCAGCAGGTGTGTGCCGGTGGATTTGGTCCATCTCCACATGCGAGCGGCATCCGCCTTCATCCCCGGTCCGTCTGTGACCTTCGCCAGCAGCTGCTGCCCGCAGCTGTAGAGGCTCCTCCCGCCGGTCTCCACGGCGACGCCACAGTTGTGAGTTAATGTGATAATGATCTCGATCATCATGTGAACGCAGGACACGCACCAGACACTCAGAGACTCGGACAGCATTTCCTTGAAGGCGGAGACGAGCTGTCTGCCCGTCTGCCTGCGGCCGCGGTTCAGCGGGTGGTGGTGGTGGTTGCGGCGGCGCGTCTGCTTCTGCCTGCCGCTGCTGCCGCCGGACGTAAGGTTGCTTTTTTGGAAAGTGGAAGATGGAAAGGCACCGGGGGAAGCTGGGCTGCTCTGCTCCGGGATGGAGCCGCTGCTCCTCGCCTTGCACCTCCTTCCCGCCCCCACGTTTCTCCAGACAGAATCCCCGTTCATGTGCTGCTGCTCCTTCGCCGCGTCGCCCGCGGCCCGGCTGGGGGCCTCAGAGCTCTCGGCGCCACTTTCCCGCCCTAACCCGTCCCACTCCTCCTCGCTCTCGTCTTTGGCCTGCGCACCTTCACCCATTTCACGGCAGTGGCTCCTTCTGTCCCACGGCTCGTGGCCGTCCTCGGCCTCCTTCGCCGCGGTGGGGTCTCCGTCGGACGTCTCGTCGTCGGTGTCGGTGACTCCGTCCACGTCCCTCTCTGCTCTCTCCATGACCTGCTGATTTAAGACTTTTGTAAAAGGATTCTCATGGAAGATGATTTCTTAAACCAGTGTTTCCTCCAGACGCCCCAGTGTTTTCCCCAGAAATCGTGAGACTGGGGGCTCCTGAGGTTCCAATCCAGGTCCACCATATCAGCGGGTACGTGCGGTGTTACACAGGTTCTACAGACGCCATTGTCTGAAAATCAGTGAGACATGTTAGAACAGTCACCATTTCATTCACCGTGCATGTTTGTCCACAGAAAAAAAAAGCAGGTCGACCTTCTGTGGGATCATGCTTTGTTTCTATTACAACAATAGGGAATTTGACCAATATCGGTGCAGACGTGGATTCAACGAACTGAAAAGTGATGAACAATCTTTTAGAAAGAATTGGTTTTGAATTACAAAAATAACGGATTACAGATTCTGGAATACAACAGTCTGTTTATTGTCATTATAAATCAAGCTGTAAAAGTAAATTTGGAGGCTTTTTGACCATTTTACTTTAATATGATTGTTTTTAATAGTCTATTCAGACTCTTTACTTATAAGAAAGGATATTTAGCCTTTCCTTAAAAAATTATTTGTGAATATTAATTTGTTTTTCTTACTGGTCCTCAGACACTCAGATTTTCCACTTATTCCACAAGTCAAGTATGTCAGCAAGGTACAAAACCTACAATAAATTTTGTGTAGCAGCAACAAAACGCAGGTTTGAGGAAATTTGTGAATTTCTCCTGGAATCGAATCAAAGTATCTGTCGAAATGAAAGGTCGATTTGTGACATGTTTAAAGTTCACCAGTTTAATTATTCCTACATTATGAAGACAAACCGTGCATGTTTGACTACGTTTCTTGTACAAATCTCGTATACACGTAAAAAAGAGGTTCAATTTGAATTGTACATTTCGCCATAAAACGGCTCTTACGTGTAGCAGTTAGCCTAGCTCCTTCAGTCAGTCAAGGAGGAACAGAAAGTAGAATCAAAGGGACGTTTGACCCGCTTCAGTCTACGTAGACGACGAAACAAGGCTTTGTCCTGTCAGTAGAAATTGATCTAGTTTATATATGTTCATCAAAGTCCTGTGACAACAAAACAGATGTTCTCCAGGCGGCTAATGTTAGCACACGTCCAGGTTGTTAGCATGAGGAAGATGACAGACAGGCTAACCTTAGCTCGATGCTAGCTGACCTGGCAGCATTTCTACTCACTAAATAGAAAAGAGACAACGATACAAAGTTAAACTGTTAAGGCGGTCAGTAAGTAACCATCTGTCGATGAGCAACCGATTAGCCAATAACTAGAACTAGCTGGACTAACTAACAGTTAGCCAACATTTACGGCTGCTTCCCCTTCCTGTCGCATAAACGAGCAGATTCGGACAACACGTGGACATCGGACATGTCCGGTAAAAAGACAAATTCTGTCACGTTCGAACGAACAAGACGTCGCATGTACCTTTGGTGTCTAACCTTGTTGTTAACAAACAGCGAAGTGTTGTTTTATAGCCGCTTCTTCTTCGGCGGATCCTTTTACCCACTTTCTGACCGATATCTTCTTCGTTTGTTTCAATTCGAACCACATTTGCGAACTACTGACACCTATCGGCGTGGAGTCTGGGGGCAGTTTTGCTGTGTTTATTCCCGTTGTGAGTGTTTCGTCGTGTCGTACGCTGTCGGTTGCGCTCTAAGGCGATGATGTAAGTACTTGGTAGTTTTGATAAAGGACAAATGTCGAGCTCAGCGAGTACTGAAAGTATTTGGCAAAGTATCTGCCCCTAATGTCTCTGTCGGCTGACTGACACATTGTCTCTATTATATAAAGTCATTATTTACGCAGGTAGTCGCTAATGCTGTAAGTTAATGATCCGAGTACTTTGTAAGTGTGGTGAAGGTTTGTTGAGGCAAGTAACTTTTTAAATTGTGTACAGACAATTAAACGTGGATTAAAAACAAAGCTGGGGCCTTTGCATTTTTGCTCTTACGGTCTCATTATATAATTCGAGATCTGTTTCGCACTTTGTGCTGAATAAAGATTTGATTGAATATTGGCACGTCTCGTCCATGTTCACTTGCATCATGTTACACACGACTGCCACCGATCGACGTGGAGTGTTGGTACGCTTTTGTTTAGTCAGTCAAGATTTACTCATACAGCACCTTTGGAACACAAAAGTGCTTCTCAAACATGAAAATAAAACGGCTGTTGTGTTTATTAGTGTTGTAGGCAGTCTGTAATGCTGTAAGGTGATGACAGTGTAAGTACTTGGTAGTGATGCCGACATTTGTTAAGTCAAGTTACTCGGTTTTTAAACTTGTGTACAGACTAGAAAAAAGATTATGGATTAAAAACAAAGCTGGGGTGTTGATAAAAGACTAATGTCGAGCTCAACTAGTATCAAAGCAACGTGCATTTTTGTTCATTATATTATTCTATATAAGTGTTGCACTTTGTGTTTCATTTTTTAAAATATGTTTGAAAAGAGCCACAATGAATAAAGGTCGGATTAAATGTTTGCATGTCTCCCCTCCCTTCACTTGGGGCACATTGAGCTCTTTGGCCACCGGATGAAGGAGGTTCATTGCTGCGGAGCAGATGTTCAGTGACTTATACTGAGGAACCGAAGGACGGTCAGTGGTTATGTGAGATGGAGGTGGGTCAAATCCATGACCACCTACCTCCAACAGATCAGCAGCAGGAAGAAAGAAAGAAAGAAGAATCGGAATCAGCTTCTACTGCCGTAAGGTGACATTGAACATACAATAACAATAACATATGGAGGATGAAGAAAAAACTCAGAATGAAATCAAATTTAAAAATACAATAGTTACAGTACTATGTACAACAAATATCTACAATAAAGAAAAGAAAGAAAGAGCCTCTGTCAGCTCATTGTGTTCTTTGTTCTGGATGGCCAGTCACTGGGGGTCTTGCGCAAACACTGGGAAGCCCCCGCTCTCCTCTGCAGGAAAAGGCATCTTGAAGACGCAGAGGGTTAAATTCAAGCCCCGTCCACCGCCACCCACACCTCCTGTTTGAAAGCCGCCTCTCTACCGGGAGAGGAAGGCTCTTTTTCGGTCAGATGGCGTGCTGCAGTCCGCCCCCGTCATTCTCCAGCCCACACAGACAGCAGAGAGGCAGCCAGCAGCCAATACGGTTCGCCGGAGGAGGATTTCTGCCAGTGATTTCAGACGAGCCACGGTGCGTAAAGGGGATTTACTACGGCAATCTGAGCCGGGGAGCTGCTGGGGAGAGGTAAGAGACAGTAAGGAGAACGACTGATGGATGTATCCTCACGTCTGACTCCTGCTTTCTGCTCGACTGTTCTACTGAGACAATAATTCAGGCTGCTACCTCAGTGTGGGTCTAATTCAGAGACATCATTTCTGATTTTCTTTTCATTTTATAGCCAGTGTAATTCCAGGCTGTGACATCGATTGCTGGAGATTCACGTTTTGACCTGAAGAAGGTAGGAGGACACGGTGGATGTACACACAAACAGTGAAAGAGGAAGTGCACAGGCTGAGGGTTCAAGGCGGTTCAAAGCAGCATGCACGAACCCTTTTAACACCGACAGTATCCCTGGTGCTACGTGCGTGCTAGCATACTTTGGAGTGCCGCGCTAACATCAAAACATGGATCGGTTCCTGAAAGCTGTGAAGTTCCACTCGGTTCCTCTACCAGGTGTGAAGAAGGAGCTAGGAGGAGGAGAAACCGTCCATCGGTTCCTGGAAGTTGAGGATAGCAACGTAGCCATGTTGCGGTTATTACGGTAATCCCATTTGCTCTAAGTCATTGCTCTACTGACAGCAACTTGTCTGTGAGGTGCAACTTCACGGCTTTCAGGAACCGATCAGCGCTTTCGCCTTCTCCCAGTTCCTTCTTCACACCAGGTAGGGGAACAGAGTGACACTTCTCAGCTTTCGAGAACCGGTTTACGTAATTACGGTACTCCAAAGCATGCTAGTGCGATTGTAGTGCCGGGGATATTGTTGTGTCGAATGTGTTAACTAGAATCTGCTGTTCAATGAGTTCTGCCGATCGTCTGCTGATCTGCTGATCTGCTGATCGAGGGGTCTCGGGTATGGAAATGACTTCAGAAAGTTTTCTGATAAGCACAAATAGTCACATAATTATGGTACTCCCAAGCATGCTAGCACGAATGTATAGTCAGATCTGTGTTAAAGGGCTAACTCCCTGAGTACTTCGTGTCCAGTCACAGAGAAGAACTGTCCGTCCTCTACATAGAGACGTCCTTCTAAGAATGCAGAATTTCTCCATCGGCAGGTTCACGTTTGTTGTTTCTGCTTTCTGAACTTTCCAGCGCAGCAAACCATGTCTCTGCCACGCACACTTGGGGAGTTGCAGCTCTATCGGGTGCTGCAAAGGGCCAACCTGCTGGCTTATTACGAAACCTTCATCCAGCAGGGCGGCGACGACGTGCAACAGCTCTGCGAGGCAGCGGAGGAGGAGTTCCTGGAGATCATGGCACTCGTTGGCATGGCCACCAAGCCACTGCACGTGCGGAGGCTGCAGAAGGCCCTCCGCGACTGGGCGGCCAACCCGGCCCTTTTCAGCCAGCCCGTCTCCAGCGTTCCTCTTGGTGGAATCCCGCTCTTCAAGGTTGATGGGACGGGAACGAGCGGATCCGCAGGCGGACCCAGGAAGCCCGTGAGCAACGGGCAGCCCGGGTCGCCGTGTGAACGGGAGGATCGGGTGTGTCTCACGCCGCTGCACAGTGGGAGTCCAAGAAGCCCTTGTTCCCAGGCCTCCCCCCAGCCACCGGACCCACACTACAGGGAGAAACTGTCCCCCATGGACCCCCGCTGGCCCAGCCCAGAGCCGGAGGGGAACGGCACCCTGGCGTCTGCATCGGGACAGGAGGAGGAGGCCCCCAGCTCACCTCTGCTGCCGGCTTGTCCTCCTGGGCCCTCCGGATCGCCTAGTGCCTCTGCTTCTTCTTTCGCCCCCACCACCCCGTCAGCCTGGCCCGGCGGGCAGCTGGACGGGGAGACGGCTCGGGCGGTGGTCGACAGCGTCGAGAGACTCCTGAGGACGCTTCCCCAGTCCGATCCCACGGAGGTGAAGAGTCTGCTGAGGATGAACAAGAAAATAGCAAAGACTGTGGGCCACATCTTCCAAATGGGGTCCCAGGATGTGAACAAGGAGGAAGAGATCCGGAAGTACAGTCTCATTTACGGACGCTTTGACTCCAAGAGGAGAGAAGGCAAGCAGCTCACACACCACGAGGTAAAAGAATCAAACGGGCTTTGATTATTTCTCATCACGTTTCATGTCAGTTGGTCGAGGAAAGGTGACACTGTGAAGCAGAGGGAGCTTTGTTCCGTCCTTAATGTGACTTATGCTCTACAGCGTGACGTTCTCTCAGTTTCCATCCGTCCTTCACTCAGTGCTTTCCCTCCTCAGTTGATCATCAATGAGGCTGCAGCACAGTTCTGCATGCGCGACAATGCCCTGTTACTGAGACGAGTGGAACTCTTTTCTTTGGCTCGGCAGGTGGCGAGGAAATGTGCCTACACCTCCACGCTGAAGCATGCAAGGTAAACGGTTCAGCAGAAACTAAAGACACACGAGTCTTTGCCCTCCAGAGCCCGAACAGCAATGATTAATATACTTACAAAGCAGATTGGAATCATATTATTGTAAACCACATGCAAACGACTGTGAACTGAATCATTTCTTCGCTGATGAGACACTTGGTGGGTTTTTTTTTTGGATTAGTCATCTTCCCTACTGCAAGTTCATTTTTTTCAGACTGAATCTAGTTCATGTCAGAGAGGAACTTGATACTGTGACTGTGGAGCATGACAGTTGTGGATATATCAAATCAAACGTCAACGAAACGCCTCGACATCTTGTCTCTCAGTGACAGCACGAAGAAGTGTCGCACACAAGATATAGTGTATATATATATATATATATGTATATGTATACATATTCCTTGAAGAAAGTAGAAGACAAAACCAACCGATGTATATCCATCATATGATATCAATGTAAAATATATGTCAAGGCCATAGGCATCGATTTTAACTTTCTTATTAAGGAGTGATCAGGAATAAACAGTACAAAAGCAGCATGTGGACTATATTTATAGCGCGCCTGGTGGTAATAACACTAATTTGTACTGCATGGTCCTGTTGCAAATGTTTTTACTTGTTCTTACTTTTTCTTTTGCAGGCCAAATTCAGACGAGAACAGCTCACAGTCCCAGAAGAGAGTGAGACATGAGGTGAGTTCTGAAAACGACAAACTACCGCGATTTTTTATGGATGCAGACACAGCAGACTGTTTTGTACACAGGTCACATTCTGTAAATCTGCATTAATACAGTTTACTAGTCCACAGCCTGCATGTTTGCTTTCAGGTAAGTCACAGTATTCAGATACAAAAACAGTCAGCGGTCGGGACATTTATGACAGTTTTATTAGATTTCAGGGCAATTTTAGGTTGAAATCTGAAATTGTACATTTATTTTTGGGCTCACAAAACTTTTTAATTTGATAAAAGAGATGTTGACAAAATTTAGGGACATGATTGCATATTGCAAAATATTGGTATACTGAACATATCACAAGATCAAGATAATATTGTAGCACAACTTGTGTATCATGATAATATTGTAGCATGCTGTGATATGCTACAATATTGCGCAACATATCGTGATAAGTAATATCGGTATACTGAAAATATCATAATATCGTGATAATATTGCGGCGCAATATTATTGAAGTAGTTAAGTAGTATTCTAATGGGATGGGATGGGATGCACTGCTGCACGGGGACGCACTGTTTAACGCTATTTGACTCTACACTGTCATGTGCTTTAGGTGACTGAGAGTGCATCGTCACATCTCGGAGCAGAGGGCGCCGAGGACCTGACCCAGAGGGCAGATGATGACAGCTCAGGTGCAGAAAACCTGAATAATGCGTCACACGGTAAAAAACGTTATGTTGCAAAATAAAACGTCGTCGTCCGTCGACTGTTCTGGTGTCAGAACAGTCGACTCACGCTGTTTGTTGTGTTCTGATAGACATCGGCTCCCAGTGCAACCAGTCTCCATCCCACCGCCCCCCCACCGACGCCTCCAACCCGGCCAGCTGGAGTCGCCATCTCATACAGCAAACGCTCATGGACGAAGGTCTGCGATTGGCTCGGATGGTGTCACATGATCGGGCTGGCAAGATCAGCCTGGGGTCAGAAGGAGCTAACTCAACAGGTGACATTTTAAATAATAAGCCCGTATTCGTTGTGACAAATAAAAGTCTGTTTGCAAATGTTTGCTAACCTGTCTGCAGAACTAGTTTGTCACTTATTCACTTTCTAGTGGAGACAAACATCTGAGAAAATAGCTTGCGCAAATATGACGCCAACATTAGCGTGACGCTTTTCGAGTGCCACCATGTTCCAAGCTACAGTTAGCATAGCAAAGCTAATCCCAAAATCCATGGTAAGAAAATCCACATCAAAGGGTACATGTTACATCAAGTCATATTTCCTTTCCTTTTCCCCACATTGTAATGTAATTGTACACATTGTAATGTTTTTCCATCATTCAAAGTACTCATAAAGGTATTTTTAATACAATTTGATGATTATAATGCTAATCTACATCACAGTTTAATACACCAACTAGTTGCTAGCTGCAGTAGATCAAGCGGTAGCTAGCTCGATCAAAGTAAGCTAACAAGTTAACATTACCTTGGCAAACTTTACAGCATTAGAGGTGAAACGACACGTGAATAAAACGTAACTATGTCACTTCATCTGCTAATCTGCTTGGCTCACGCATCATGTCATCAAATGACAGCCTCTCTTTTTCTGTCAGAAATTATCTGCTGTGCAGTTAGCGCATCAAATTTTTTGGATTTGTTAAGTTTAAAACTAAGCTTTCAGCCAGGAAACACGCAAGTATTTCCATAATTCTTTTGGTATAATTATGTGTTATAGTTGGGTGACACATAGTTGCCTCATAGCAAGAAGTCCCCTAGTTCGCTTCCTAACCTGGGGAGAACAGCCATGTTGCTGTCATTACAGTACTGATTCGCCATCGTCTGGCAACAGAGCCAATGGGATTACCGTAATGACAGCAACATGGCTGTTCTCAGCTTTCAGGAACCATTTTCTGATGGCGCACAGTCGTGTAATTACGGTACTCCAAAGTACGCTAGCGTGAATGTATTGCCAGTGATACCCTCGGTGTTAAAGAGTTACATAAATTGTCGTAATCAGATTTATTTTGTGAAGGGGGGGGGGACTGTCTGGGTCTTACAAACAGTAAGTTCTCCTCTCCCATCATGCATCATCTTCACCCGTCTGTCAGTGAGAGGAGATAGAAGGAGAAACAGACGGACAATGGAGAAAGATGCATCGAGACGCTAGAAAAAAAAGTGAGAGAAGGGGGGCAGAGGGGTGTTACGCCGCTGTCGCACTTCCGTGATATTCGGATGCATTACAGCAAGAAAAAAAAGGAACAAAACAAGTGATCTCAGCAAGTTGGGTGTCCTGAGCTGCGATAGCCAGTTGATGAGTTGAAGCGAAGAGAAGGAAGCCAGCTAAGACGTGAGGGGGCGGAAGGTAGGGAGGGGGGGAGAGGAAGCACTCCGTGGGTGACATGGAATCAGCCCTCCCCCCCCGTTCAACCACCTCAGCAGCGGCTGACGTCAGAGTGTGTTCGGTGTGTGGGCTGGAGGGCGGGATGGATTGGGTGAGGGGGCGACAGAGTGGGAGGTAATTGGAGGGGCGTTGCATTGACTCACCAAGCGACAGTGTACAAAAATAAAACCTGTGGGCAGGGAAATGGCACAGTCTTTTTTTTCTCCACACCCTCTCCCTCCACCAAAAGGACTGCGGAAATCACAAAAAAATATCATATGTTCGTCTTTGACGTCAGTCTCACTGACTTTATCTCGTCTCTTTTCTTTTTCCTGTCCCTCATTTGTCCAAGTTTCCTCCAGCAGACTCACTCATTCGTCAGAACTTTCTGTCTCTTCCTTTGTGTCCAAACTTTACCTCGAATTCTCCTAATTCATTAAAAAAAAAAGACAATACCACTCTTGTATTTGTTCAAACTTGACAATGTGCTAGTAAATTATTCTTGTTACGAATGAAATTGTTATTACAACACTGCATGTTATGAGAACAAATGAAAAAGAAATAAATGAATAAAAAATATTCAATGATATAAATGAACTTTCAATGATTTAGCAGTAAATTAACATTTTGTATTTTTTTATCCATTGTCAGTATTCAGTTCATGAGTTATGACCATAACTGAGACATTTCAAAGGCTTTTTCGGACCTTCAGCACCAACATTTTGCTTTTTCACGGTTCAGGGTGATTTGCTGCAGTTCAAAGTTTGCTGCAGTAAGTTTTTTAAAATTTCTGTTTTGTTTTTTTGTCTTGATTTGTGGATGCCGGTCAGTCCTCACA
Organism: Aeoliscus strigatus; assembly: GCA_901007665.1. Taxonomy (NCBI): domain Eukaryota; kingdom Metazoa; phylum Chordata; class Actinopteri; order Syngnathiformes; family Centriscidae; genus Aeoliscus; species Aeoliscus strigatus. The sequence goes on from CAAKHB010003617.1 coordinate 16,210, forward strand.
CTCACAAGAAGACTTGTGTTATTCAACAGCTGTGATGACCTCACTCCACGTGGGAGAGTCTGAATTCCCCAAACTGTTATTCAAAGATTTTAAAACACTTCTTTGCTCCTTGACTGCCGTGACTAATCGTCCGCCTTTATCTGAGTAGAACTGTCTGTGCAGTGGTTGTGGAGGTCCTCTGTGATCTGATGATCTGACAGGAACGGAGAGAACCTCCTTCAGAAGTCAGTCACTCTGTGCTTTTGTAGGTTCACACAAAAACCTTGACTTTCCATGCTCCTCCCAGTGTCTGCGTGGGTTCTCTCCGGGTACTCTGACTTCCTCCCACCCCTAAAAGGGTTGTGTGTCTTTCCTGCTGTTTGTCCATTGGCAGCTGGGATCCAACCCGGAGACGACGGACGCACAAACAAACTAAAGGTGTCATCACCCGATCGTAAAGGAAACACGATTTGTGTTTACGACCGATCAATGACACAAAAACAGCAGAAAGTACCTTTTCAGTCGTCGAGTGTGTTTTTAACACGTTAAAGTGCTTCTGGGTCAAGTGTTTGTTTTTTTCCAATGGATGGTGAAGTTATTAGACATTCTTTACCAAAAAAGAACAAAGATCACAAACAAGGAATATGTATTTAGTAAAAAAAACACTGAAAATGTCTTGACATTCTAGAAAAAATAACAACAAAACCTAAAACTAAAAGTAGTTAATTAAATACTTTAAAATGCCATAACAACAAAAATGTATGTATGTATTTTTTTTCAATAAAGTAAATTACATTTTTAACAAACTAAATTTTGTATTTAAGATAATAAATACATTTTATTTAAGCCTTTAAGCCCTAAGCTATTTTTCAGGCCTCGATAAAAAAAGATCAACATTAGATCTGCAACAAGGTCAGAGACATGTTACTACTGCAGTTCAAAGGTCAAAGTTCGTTGGGTTGTCGTTGTGGCGAGTGGGTCAACTCGGTGTCAACTGGTATTTGAAAATGTTGCCAATAAACTACAATGTTATTTCAAATCATTTAACAAGATTCTTTTTTTGACAGGAAGTAGTAAATGGTAACGAACGCGTCCTCTCTTCACAGATCACGACAGTAAAGCGGAGAAGCGCAGCTCGGTACCGGCGTGCAGGAGCAGGAGCCCCGACGTCAGCCCAGATGACTCCAGCCACCGAGGGAAATAAAAACACCCTTTCCCCATCCCTAACCCTGACCCATGCCCATGCGGTGGAGAGGACTCCTGAACTCTGGAGGTCAGGTGTTGCTCCTTCTTCAGTAAATATGAAATAAGTGAGACAGCCTTTTCCCATTCACACAAACTCCTTCATCTTTTAGCTGCTAGTAGATCCATCAGTTTGTTGTGAGCAATGACATGCCAGCTATTCGACGTCAACCCCAGTAGAGGGCGCTGCGGCGTTGTACACGGACGCCCTCGGCTCGCTGCGGACTGACAAACAGAAGAGATTCTTCTTTCAGTGTAATTCTCTGCAGCTCATCAACCTCAGGAGACAACCAGATGTTCAGGTCGTTACCGTGTCCGGTGTTCTTCGGCGTCTTCAAAAATGGACAGATTTAAAAAAACAAAAAGAAAAAGATAATGAGGATTTGTTTGTGCATGTTCAACCATCAGTTTAGAGGCCTTTTGTCCTTGACTGCATCTGCTTTCATGAGCTACTAGACGATGACAAAGTCTTGGGATATTTTGTGTCATCCTGTTTGTGGTGCGTTGTGTGTCGGAGGTGACCGGCGGTGTTGTCGTTCAGTGTGCTCACGGCACCTTTGACCAACTTTGACGTGAAATCAGAATTCTGACACTCGTTTTAACACGAGAACACGACCAGAACTCATCTGAACCCTTGAACACTGACGGCACGTTCACGCTAGCGTACTTTGGAGTACCGTAAGTACCTTTTCCCAACTATTTGCAGGAAAGGGAGAAGTTGCTCTCGGCTCCCCGACCTGGTGTGAAGGAGGAGCGAGGAGAAGTAGAAAAAAAGTTCCTGGAAATTGAGAAGCTGCCCTTCAAAATCAAGTTGCAGTCATTACGGTAATGTCTCACAGGCTTCTGGCAACAGAGCAAATGGGATTACCGTAATGACGGCAACCAAGCTCCTTTTTTTTTTCTATTTACACCAGGTAGAGGAACCGAGTGACACTTCTCACTTCTCAGGAACCGTTTTCTGATGAAGTGCAAATAGTTTGTCATTACGGTACTCCGATGTATGCTAGCCTGAGTGTAGCGCCGGGCATAAAGGGTGTTCAAGGGTGAATTTTGTGCCATTTATCAGCCGGTACTACTTTGAACATAGAGACAGGGAGGCCATTACCAAAAATGTTTTCAACTTTGTTGGACATTTGCATATAAAGTAGTGAAATGGTTCAAATCAGTAGAAGGTAGGTTATAATAGTACTTTAAGGAAATGTGGTGATTTATGTCCATTTTTAATGCAATTATCTTTCGGTGTAGCAGAATCCTTTCTAACAGTTGGTGTTTTTAGAGGATGATCATCTGTACTTGTACGTATTAACCCCTTTTAAATACCTTTTTTTTGTTTAGTAAGAACTGTTCTGTCCTTTCTCGTGAAGCGGTTTCATTACTTTCTGAGCTTTAAACCCATCGTTCAATCCCAATCAAGTATCATGGTGTTTCACCTTCGACAAAGCGGCGTTGTGAAGTCACTTCCTCACCTGAGACCCCTGATGATGATCAGCAGAACTCATTCCACAGCAGATTCGTCAACCCTCCCACATCGACGCTAACCCTGGCGCTACGTTGGCGCTAGCATACTTTGGAGTACCGTAAATACACTACTCTTTACGCTATCAGTAAATGTTGAACCGTTCCTGAAAGTTGTCACTCCGAAAACGTCATGTCATTACGGTAACGCCATTCACGCTTTTGCCAAGAAGCTGGCGAGTCATTACCGTAATGACAGCAACTTGGCTGTGAAGTGCAGCTTCTCAACTTTCAGGAACCGATGGACGTTTTCTGCAAACAGTCGTGTGATCACGTGAGTGCTACCGTCGGCGTTAAAGGGTTACAAAACGTTTCTTTGTGTGCGTATTTAGAAAATGTCCGTGGGTCTCACCTGCCGTCTCGTATGCATCAGTGACCTCCTCAGTTTGTTGTGTTGCAAAACAGATTATTTATTTTGTTACATCTCAATAAATGTTATTTTATTGCTTACCCACAGGCTGGTTGTGTTGTTTTCCACAAATAGACGTCTTATTCTCGGCAGACGTCGGTGTGTGGAAGACGCTGCCCGAGCTGCGTCACAAAGGCAACAACACCTCTGCTGTCTCGTTTGTTGCGCTGACACTCCTCGGCATCGAGCCGCGCTGTTGGCATGACTCACCTCCACCAGTGATGTCGTTGGGGCTCATCACACACACGCACGCACACACACACACACACACTCACTCTGTGTAAGGAAACACAACCCTCAGATACTCCAGGACGTGGCACGTTCAAAGCGTGTCTCCATCGAGATGAAATCAGAAGGAATCTGGCCAAACGCTGAATGCTGCTCGCTGCTTTGGGAAGCGACTACATGGCAGCAGGCGCAAACATCAGGACGCTGTCATCGCTGCTAATTAGCTTTTCAAATCTTCAGGTCTATTTTTGGCGCAGGCTCTTTCCTCAGTGAGAGCGAGCTGAGTGCTGACAGCTCAGGAGTTTGACGCCGAATGGGACACACTCGTGAAAAACATTCAACTTACTGCTGTACTGAACGTGTACATTTTGATTGATATGATTTGATGAAAAAAAACAGAGGAAACATGAGTGTAAATGACCTTTATTTCAGAAGATAAAAACAGCTGAGGTTAGCGTCCGCCGGCATTCCATCAGTAGCTGATATCCCCCGAGGTGTTGCTGTCTGCCGCCATCTTAAAAAGTGATGGTGCCACGTCATTTCTACGACACTAAGATGGCGGCCGTTGAGGGTGGCAAGTCTCAATTGAGTGCGTAGTTCACTACATTTTCACATACTCATTCAGTGTGAACGCACTTAGGTACTCAGAATACTAAGTGTAAGTATGGAAGTACAAGATTTGAGACACAGCATGTGTCTTTACAACATTAGCTTGAAATGCTATGCTAACAAAACAATGACAAATTCCAGAGCGCGGGATGCAAAAATCTGTGGATAAGAGGAGTTGATTTCTCTGGTGGGTTTGTTGTTCTGTTCCGCTTTACGGCACGTTGCAGTGCACCCGTTGCTGTGGAAACAACGGTGCGTGAGCTTACAATGAGCAGTCACAGCTCGGTGGGAACTGGACAGTGGCTGGACCGTTCCATTGCAGGTATCCAGATGTTATCCAGAAGTTTATTTCCTCACTAGTTTGTGTAGGAAGTGATGCCAGCGAATGAGAAACTGCTCCTCACAAACCCAGTGAGTTCGCTGTAGTACATCCTCCAGGTCTGTAGGTGGAGCTGTAGTACTGACACAGCCACTCTGCTCCCCGGAAAACATCAGTCTATATCGGTGCTGTGTTGGACTCTTTTATGTAAATACTGTTTGTTTTTGTGAGTTTATGTAAATGACTCTAAGAAGGGCAGATGAACGATCGCCGGCTCCTGAATCAAATCAAAGACGCTTCGGGACAGAACAAAAATCATATCGTATTGTCCTCATCCTCAACATATCGACAACAACATGATGATGAAGCTGGTGTTTTACACCCCTACTGATTTCAACGGCGTGGATATGTGGAGTAGCACATGCTCTGCTGCCTCTGTACGGACGTAGGTGCATAGGCACGTCCGACATGGCGGATGTCGTAGCCTAGGTGATGTGGGTGTAGAGATGTCTGAGGAACTTGCTTCGGGCGGTCGTGTCTCCAGGAAAAACCGCCTGGCAGAAATCACACACGTGAGACTGCAGAGCCACGTCTGAAAATCCACCCGAGTGGCTCAGGAAGTCCCCGCAGAGGAAGTGACGGTCCATCTAGGATGAAAGCGCGTTTGAGATGAAGAACATGACGAAAATCTCACGACGGAGCTGAGAGCACTCACCCTCGGTGTGAGAAGGTTCCTGCCCCCACAACCATCCGCTGGCTTTGGACTGGATGCGTCCGCCGACACCTGAGATTTCTTTCCCTCTTTTCCGTCTTGTCTCACCTGGGGATGATTCAAGCAGAGCTTGTTCACACCTTCTGCCAGAAAATCAGTGAAGGACCCCTCCTTGCCAGAGCTTCGACTGGCGCCGGATTGTGCTGAAAGTTGTAGTTCTTGGTTTTCACGGTGACACTGGACAGGTACGGACAAATCACCAAGCTCTCCGTTGCAACCCTGGGAACCTGCAGACAGAGAACGTCGTTCCAGGGAGGGGCAGCACTCTGGACCGGTGGTAGCAGAGGATTAGCTTCAGACCTGGCTGTTTGTGCAGGGCTCTGGTGAGTTGGTGCAGCAGAGCGGCCTGTCTCAGGCAAAGCGCCCTCAGGCGAAGGAACTCCTGGTAGAGTTCTTGGTACGCCTCCTCCATCGCAGCCGCTCACCGGGCGGTAAAACTGATGGCAAGAAAGTTGAAGATGTCATAAAAGGGGTCCTACCCCTTGAACCCGGGAAATAACCACGTCTACGGCGGACCCCGAGTGGAGGAAACACTTCCTTTAACCCTTTAACACTGAAGGTATCTCTGGCGCTACTTTCATGCCAGCATACTTTGGAGTACCATAATTACGCAACTATCTTACTATTAGAAAAGAGCCTGCTGATACATTTATGTTAGCATACTTTGGAGTACTGTAATTACCAGAAAACCGTTAATGGTTACCGTTGATGCTAGCGTGACCATATTGGTGTTAAAGGGTTAAATATATATACTCACCCTTAACCAGAGCTGTATAATCATTAGCTTCTTTATCTCTAACACAAATAATGCATCTTGTTTATAAAAAACCCTCTCAGAGACATGTTTTCTGATAGCGTAAATAGTCACGTATTTACGGTACTCCAAAGTATGCTAGCGTGGACATATGAGCAGCGATACCTTCGGGGTTAAAGGGTTCAACTTACTTCAACTTACCATGGGTTGTTTCTGCCACTAGGGGTCTCTCAGGGCGGATTCTGTGAGTTGTTGCTGGCATAAATACAGACACACACACACACACACACACACACACACACACACACACACACAAACCTGGTCATGAATAATTGAATTAAAATACATTAGATTGCAGAGGAGAAGTTAAACGTCTCCAAAATAACAAAGAAAACAAAAGAAAATATGAAGACAGTAACTCTAAAATCAATTGTGCAGTAGATAGTAATGTAAATAATATATTTTTAAAAAATCCCAGTGCAGTCATACAGGAACAGCGCAGTTTTTTGTTTTTGTTTTGACACAACTCGTCCAGCTGTTTATGAGCCCAATCAAATGAGACCATGTAGGATCTCGGGAGGTTTGTTGAATAAAGTAAACACAGCCGAGAACATACGGTTTACTGACCCCTGATCAGCTGCTCCACGCTCCACGCACGTCGACGGCTCTGAACACCGCAACAGAAGCAGCAGCGTCCAGTGTTTCAACCTGAATCCACGGCGCCGTGACGAGGAACTGTTTGTTCACCAGCATGTGATGTGTTGGCCAACGCACAGGGAAGTAGCTGCTGCCAACAAGGAAGTTATTAGAATTAGAATAAAAGGGAACATGAGTCTGTCACAGGGACAAATCAACAACATGTCTCCATGCTACGCTGTGTGTTGGTCTGTGGAGTATATTGACTGAAATAAGTTTAAAAACAAGTAACAAGTTTCTTAGATACACGTAGAAATCAGCTGGGTCAGATTGTACGGCTCGTCGTGTAAATACAACTTGTGGTTCACAACAAACCACAATCCAGCAAACAATGGAAAGACGAAAAAAAAATGACACAACAAAGGGCAAAAATCCATTACATGTTTAAGTAGATTAAAACTAGTGATTTCTGTCAACTTGAATTTAAAAAAAAATCTGTCTGTACTTCTACTTTTTAGCTCCGTATGTATTTTTGTGTTTTTTGCTTTGTTTCATTTAAATTTTCATTTTTTCAATCTCTCATGCACTTTGAGCTGCATGTGTGAAAAAACAACAAAAATCCAACTAAAGTTGGTATCATTATTATTATTAGTAGTAGAAGTAGTAGTAGATGACCTGTACTTATGTATTTTGCCAGAAGGTGTTTTCTGCAACAGAAATGTGTCTTTTAGTGTGTGTGTGTGTTTGTGATCGTTTCAAACTCTTTATCCAACCCGACTTATCCAAACACTGACTTGTTTGGTTTTGTTTTTCGTCGTAGTTTTCTGTGTGAAAGATGAGTCACAGATCACAATCACAGAAAGGGATTAATGCATTTTTGTTGTTACGGTCACGGTAATTTTAGCTATTTCATACAAATGACTGGTTTGAATGAATGTTTTTTCTTGATGAGACATTTCTATATCATTGATCTCTCTGATCACTGGAGAGATTTTTTATGAATTAGATAACTACGTATCACGTATAACGATCTGTCATACATCATATATAATTGTGTCTTCAGCGATGATCAGACTGTCGACAACAATGGCGGTGACAGGAAGTCGTGCTGGGTTTCAGTTCAGCTGTGGGTTGGATCAAACCTTTGTCCTGAGATCCTTTAACCCCCAAGACCCCACAGGGTCACGGTGTCCCAAGCCCTGGAAAGTTCCTTGTATGGCTTTAGCCTCCATTTGACTCCAAAAGGGAGGGATCATGTGACAGGTCATGTGATTTTGTGTCCTCCCAACATCTGGATCTGGGTTCTGATGGGGCATTTTCTGAAAATGATGCTCAGTTTAGGGGAAGCGAGATGATGAATGAATGAATAACATTTCAGTTCCCCCATTTTTGTTGAGCAACAATAAGGATGGAGGACGTCATCCCAAAGCTCCGCCCCTCTCACCTGCAGGTGTGCTCACCACTTCCTGTTTGACATGTTCCAATACCAACAGCTCCTGCGTTTGGTCTTACAGACACAGACGTATTTTTCTTTTTCTGTCACAGAAATTTGGACACAGAGCGGGGTAAAGGAGAGGAGCTCCGTGTGCACGTCGGGTTTCACTGTTATGTAAAATAAAATATTGTGCCAGTGACGTAACGAATGAGTTCAACAGGTGTTTGACTAGTGTAACCTACATACAAGTCTGTAGTCATGTGTCCTAGTATTCAGTGTGTGTGTGTGTGTGTGTGTGTGTTGGGGCACTTGGATCAGTCAGGTGCTGAATGTGTTTGATATTTCGTCTAAATATAGACGTACACTGAGGCCGCCGAGTCTTTTGGTTGGCAGACCGTCGGCCATGTCGTCTATCCACTAAATGGGAGCGGTACATTTTGCACTCGGCCACTGACAGCTGAGTTCACAAGTTCACAGCCAACACCTTGTGATCCGAGCAGGGTGCCAGTTCCCTCCGCTGCAGACTCCTTACGTAACCCCCGGAGGGTACACGGGCACCCTTTGGTTCCCTGACCCGGATCCAGTTGCACCAGGAGGATGCGGAGAATGATGCACCGGTCTGGTGACGTTAGTCCATAAAACCGAAAGAAATCAAATGGGATGTCTGGATTTGTCGTTTGCCGTGCACTTTGCCATGTGTGAGGCAGAAGAAACGAAACAAAACATCGACACTGAAACTGCTTTAAAATCACTAAAAAATGAACAATCATCTTTGGCGTTCACTCACACACTGAATCAGGACAAAGTAATATGTACATACAGAAATATGTACATACATTAAATATGTCAATGGATTTCTTGCAGAAACTGTTCAAATGAAACTAAAATTGCAAGTATAATATTTGCGTAAGTGATTTGATTAGACAAACGTCTCCAGTGCTGGAACGGATTTCTGTTCATTTTGTAATTGAATTAGATTCCACCATCACACATGTAAAGTTTGGTGGTTGGCAGTAAAAAACACGAGGACGTCAGATGAACGTTTGAGCCTGAGGACATTTGATCGAATTAACACAGGGAGACGATTGGAAAAAAAAATATCCAGGGGATGAACTGTTGGTGGCATTTGGAAAACGTCCAACAGATGATCAGAGACAAGTCGCTGTCATTACGGTAATGACTCAGAGTGAATGGGATTACCGTAATGACCTCCTTCTTCCTCTTCAAGTAGAGGAACCGAGTGACACTTCTTTTTCTTTTTGTTTTCTGCTTTGATGACGGCGACGATAGAACACACACACACACACACACACACACACACACACACACATACACACACACATTTGAATCACACATACAAACAAAAACAGTGTACATATCAGTGAA
>CAAKHB010003620.1:5292-17498 GCA_901007665.1 Aeoliscus strigatus
TGAGTGTTGCCAACTTAGTGACTTTGTTGTTATGTTTATTGATATTCAGACCCCTGGTAAACAGAGACAGATCTCAGGACTCTTTCTGGTGTTATTGGAGACTGACGTCGCTGTCCTCCAGCAGCTCCACGTCAGTCCCAGCTGCTGCCTTCACAGACTGATTGGCTGTGGATATAGCTACATGCTGAACAACGGTTTCAACTGACACAGATCAATGCCGACCTTTAGATCAAACAACAGTATGTCCAAAATGTTAACATTTGTCTTCACCAATTCATCTTCGTCATTCAGTGATGGAATTTATAAATGTGAGGATTCACGGACAGGTAGGTGTGTGTGTCTGTGTGTGTTGGGGGCTTGTGCTGAACAATTCGGTGGACGAGACTTTTGAACTAGTCTTTTTAGTGAACAGATTCAGTAAACCTAAAGGAATTTTTTGGTCCATCACAAGTTCTCGGCATTACAAGGAGCAGAGGAAAATGAGGTGTGCAACGCGTCGGCTGTGATCAGTGGAGCTGACCGACAGAAACCAGCCATTCTAATGTCCTCATTCCCTCCTGCTCCCACTCTCGCTCCTTCTTTACGAGCTTTCAGGCTCCTCTGAACATATTTCCACCTCTAAGCCAGCCAATGTCAGACAGGCACCCGTGCAGACAGTCACATGATCACAGTGTTAGTGGGACATGGGTCCATTCCCACATGACTGAACACACTCACACTGGCTTCATCAATTTGTGTGTGTGTGTTATAGCACCTAAGTTCAAATACAAATATATTCAAATAGATATTATTATACACAAATAAATTCAAAGTCGACAGAATAACGTTAAAATAACATGAAGACAAACCAATTAAACTTGCACGCGCACACACACGCGCGCACACACACACGCACACAGACACACACACAAACACACACACACACGCACGCGCGCGCGCACACACACAAACATACAAATGACGTACAATGTCATTCATTCATTCATTCATTTGTTTCCTCCTCCTCCTCCTGTCCCTCTGTACCAACAATTTGTCCTCTTCTCTTCCCTCCTTTGTCTCATCAGTCAGAAGAACATCGAGACCTCTGTGAGACATACAGCACACATTTACTGGCGTCTGCTGTAAATATTGGTCCTCCGTTAAAAGAGTAGAAAGACAAACACCTAATATCAGCACTTTTCAGCCAGACAAATTTCACAAAACACCCACGACAATAACTTGGCAACAAGAGCGACATGACACTTTGGCATCATGACGCTTTGGCGCCACCTGTGGCCACTTTTTTTTACGGTTGCAGCTGAGTAGCCCCCTCCAATCTGCCTGCTTAAACAACTTGTCAGACACAAACAGTCATGTGACACATAATGTTTGTTACATCTAACAAATCCTCAGTGAACTCATGTCTGCTAAAGCAACTCCACACCTGGACAAAGAATAAGAGGCTGTAAACAGTAACGCAGGCAGACAAAGAGCAGGATAAATGGGTGAAAGTGTGTGTGAATGAGTCACACACACTCAGCAGAGGGGGATTTCAGGCTGCCTAACATTAGTTACATCACCCAACTCCACCCACTTGACTGGAATCTGTGTGCATGTAAAGCCTGAATATCCAAACCTGCTTCAAATGAAACCTCACATTCCTTCATTTCACAGACACAGCGGCTCCTCCTTCTGACCACTTACACCTTTACTCACACATCTACCACCTGAAACACCCGACGTCCAGGGAACACATGGTACAAACTCATTAACAGACATTCTGTGGATTACTAAAGGTAGAAGGAGTGGAATCCAAACACACACTGGAGAAAGAACCACTGGACAACTGTGCACTGGGCCAGAGGTCCTCCAGCAGAGGTCTGCTCAGAGGCAAACACAGAAAACAGACACGACTGGTCACTTCAATGTGTGTGTCCTCATTATTATTACCCTTGTCCAAAGAATAGTGTGGATGTACACATGTGTGAGCTTGCATAGGTTTGTCACGTGTCCTGTTGAACAATGGGAGATATGGGATAGTGGAGGTGTGTGTGTGTGTGTGATGTTCTTACATATTCCTTGACGTTTTTTGTCTTGACAGCTTTGTAGGAGTAGTATGCAGGATACAGGGTTCCAAACACAAGCCTGCAAGGACAGAGAGGTTGACCGTTAGTATAACCATTACAGACACTCAGTAACAGTCAGTTACTTCTGTTTGTGGGGAACGACACTGACACTCACGTTACAACATGCACAACATAGAAGAAGTCCTCATTTTGTTGGGGACTCATCTGTATCTTCCTATGATGGGGAGCTGCTCCCCAATTTGAAAACCACTGGAACGTAAAACAATGACTCAGTGTTTCCTCTGTAGTCCTGAGCCACAGCGGGGGTTGGGGGTAATGTGGGCTCTGGCTGCAGGTCAGTTTCAGAACTGGGCTGTGCACAGTAAGATAACGCTAAGCTAGTCTAAACACTGAAATAATGACAGCCCTTAAAGCCTGAATTGTGCTACGGCGTCAAATCGACGGCGTACCTACGGCGCAGGGTCCGGGATTAAAGCAAAACAAAATATTTTTGAGTGTAATGTTTTTTTCAGGCCAGTTCATATTCAATTCATGCGAGTCAAGCCTTAGTCACACATGAGAACTGTAGTTACACTCCTAACAGTACATTACCTGACAGAATAGACACGTTAAACCTTGAGACTGGAGAACATGTGTCAGTGTGGACCCATCTGCGACGTTGACCCATATCACAGACATGTTTGCATTTGTTGACTAGTTGACTTTCCTTGTCATTTGACTGACAGTTCAGTTGGGTGTGTGTTCATTGGAAATAGACAATCTGGAGGGTGCGCTCGGATCGTCATCAACCGACTTGACTAGGTCAACTAGTGGCTGCTAATGTGCTTTCTAGTTGCACACGCGGTCATTTGTGGACGTGTGAAGCTCAGTTGTCCTCGTAGCACCCGTCAGGGAGGGGGTGTGACGCAGGGAACCAACAGCAGCTCTGTGATCTTTTTTGACATTACTGCCGTACTGAATATCCCTGTGGCACACGACAAAAATACATGTTCCTGGCAGTCTTACTTTTTTACACCAAGAGCTAAAAGGTTTACCATCATGGTTCATCTCCATTTGTTTTTCACAGTTTGATCCATTTTTGAAACGTCGGAGCCTTCCCTCACTATAAATGTTGGTGTGTGGAAATTTGTGTTAAAGATAACTGACCAATCACAACGAGCTTCCAGTTACGTCTCTACTGCATTGTCGACGCCGGGGTGGGGGAGAGGGGAGTCTGACCTGTAGTAACACTGACATTAACATTCAACTTCCATTACATGGCGAATAACCCGGACTGAATATAACGACAAAGTCACTAAGTTGTCAACACTGTACAACCGATCCTTGGCTGAGAGGCAGGGGTGACCCCGCCCTCCTCTGTTTGTGATTGGCTAATACCAAGGCTGGGTGGCTTTATTGGTTTACAACCAATAAGTCAGTTTCATTGGATAGTATAAACTGTACCACAACAAGATGCACATGCAACTTTTTTTGGTCTTTTTTCCCCCCGCTTTTTCCAAAGGACTTCAATCCCTGGGGTACGTGGCTACGCAGAGGGCTCTCCATAACCTACTGTGTAGGTTGACGTGCACCTCCGAGAAATTGGAACAACACGTCGAGGCAACGCAGACCGAGAGGGCTGTGATCGGTTAGCTTGGTAGCGATGTATCGCTGGTTCAGTGTTTACAGATTTCAGCATCCCTGCCATTAAAAAAAAAGGGCCAAATTGAGGAGTGACTTATCGAGGAAGTCCAAAAATACAAACATCTGTACAACCCCACGTACAAGGACCGCCAGATGGCACAGAATTCCTGGGGAGACATGTTGGCGAATATCGGCATGGACGTGGCAGACTGCGTCAAGAGGTGGAAGAACCTGTGGGACAAATACATCCGCCTACAGAAGAAGTTGTCTTCACGATGTGGCGACCCAGGTGGTTGGCTCCACACTCAAAACACAGAGACAGAGTCCAATTATGATAAAAAGTAAATAGACCTTTCTTTTTCGTTTCACCACAACGAAAAAGAGTGATGGAGAAGTTCGAACGGTTCACTACGGCGTCATGGTAACGGCATAGGTACACTATCGATTTGACACAGTAGCATAACTCAGGCTAAAGACATGACAGTATTTTTACTCCTTCTTCCAATCGGTGACTAGCTGTGGTTGTGTGGTGTAAAAGAGGAATCACCACCCTGTGTTTTAAAGACATCATCCACAATGTACCTCAGCAATGTCTTGTCTTCATCCAAATCTCTGAGTCCATGTTGAGCTCAGGACCCAAACCTTCTCTGACCAGATCACCACTTCTATTCACAGTCGCACCAAGATCGCCAAAAGCAAGGAGGTGGGAGGGAGATGTGCCAAGATGAAGAGTATTTATAACAACGACCTCTGGTGAACAGTCTGCTGCTGGATCTCTCAGTGTCCTGGGACGGCGGGGGGGTCGAATTGAGCACAACATAAATGTATTTACCAGACGAGGGGGGCGGGACGCACGCAGTCTTTTGTCTTATTTATTTGGTGTAACTAAGCCAGTTTCAGGACACGTCTTCCTGCCGTGTGTCCTCCCATACCCCTCCTCCACCCCCCAAGACGGAGCACTCTGTGTTCTCAGCAGATCTATGTGCACACGCTGCTGCTTGTGCTGGAGCCTTATCAGGCAGTAAGGAGTTTACAAAACAACTGAAAACCACTGAGGGGGCAAAACGTGATCCTGCAGCACCCGAGTGGGGGCTGTGTCGTCACTAATGGATCTCGGTCAAAGTTCATTAGCACAAGTGGCAGGTAGGGGGTCACAGCTACATGCAGCTCAGGTTGGACACATGTTGTTAATGCAAACACTCTGAAACAGAAGGCGTATCAACATATTCAAATGTTGAAGGGACAGTCTCCTTCTCCTGATGTCTCCCCCTGCTGGCTGCAGCATGTTCACCAGTCATAATAATGTTAAAAATCATACCAATGGTTCATTATTTTAGGCCTCAGATGAGATTGTTTTGGCTCTGATCTGTCTGTCAGTTGGATTATGTCCAATTACCCTAGTGTGTGTGTGTGTGTGTGGGGGGGGGGGATTTACAGATTGGAGAATTGTGAGTATCGACATAAAGACAAACTATAAAAACACATCACAGCTTCCCCAGCTGTTAAAAAACAAATCGACAAAGTTTATCGGCAAACACTACATTCAGTGTGTATTACAGTTACATGCTGATGTTCAACTATGTCAGTTGTCTGGTCTAAGTTCAAAGGTCATATGAATTCTACTGTCATGAGCTGACGTAGGAATTCTAACCCTAGATGTTGAACTACAGAGGCAAAGTTTAGTCAACCCACGTCAGGTCGTGACAAAAGACCCACAACAGAAAAGCGAATGACTTGTTTTTATAGTGGTGTTTACAGCCCCGGCTTCTCTGACTGTCGCCTCAGCAGCAGTTTGTCGTCTTGCTGTTGCTATAGAAACAACAAGGCTGCCAAATGCATACACTCTCTCCACATCTATGTTCCATCATTCACAACAGCAAACAGTGATTTATTTGAAAAAGCTACCAAACACTACAGAAGCAGAGGGGGAACAAAAAAGGCCTGGAATGATGCCCTTTGCTTTCTGGTATGTGTGGGTGTGTTTGTGTGGAGTGGAGAGACGGGTTACACAACATCCCAGGAGCCCGGGAACAGCCGGAGTGGAGCACAACATTAAGAACAAGTCCAACCAGTGGACAGCCGAGGTTGATCATTCCTCACCTGCTATCAGACGCTATCGCCAGAGCACCAGTGATCAGACGTCAGCAAGGACAAAACAACACTGTTTCAATGCCCTCACGATCCGTAGCCGGGTGGTTTGAGACAACGCTACCGGTTGACGGTCAGACATGATGAACGTACTTTGACTTCCATGAGGACTGCTCCAGCACAGCAGAGGACCCGTTACCCCTGATAACCTCCAGTTGGAATGAACTGGGACGTCTCCACCTGAACCCAGTCTCTTTAAACTGCTTGTAACAGCAACTACAACAGCAATTACAGTTAAGGACAAAATTATCAGAACCTCTGAAGAGTTCCCTTCATGTAGTAAATCCTCCATCAGCGATATGACCCCATTTGGTTCACTTTGGAATGTAGAATAAATATTCAGGGAAAGAAATCTGGTGAGTAGTGACATGATCCACACAAGCAGAGCTGAAACAAACTGGAGTTACTTGATAAACTTGATAAAAAAGTCATGGAGGCTGAAAGGCTTTGACTGCAGGCATCGATTGACTGCTGCTGTTTAAACAAAGAGCTGTGCTTTGTGCAGAGGACCAGGTGGCACTAACAGATGCTAACGGCCCAACGACACATCTAGCTCACACTGACTGAGTGGAGGAGCTGTGAATTACAGAACAGAGAGGAACAAAACAACCAGTGACCAACACCTCCACAGGTTTGGATCATCTCCAGCTGAAGCTGACGTTCACTGCCAGAATGAACAGAACGTGACGAGGTGACAACGATGTCTGAGCAGCTCAGCTACAAGCACCAGTTCATACATCCGCACACATAATCCGACATGAATATCAGGTGAATAAACGTGTTAATAATGTCAACGCTACAAGCACAGAAGACATCCACTGACCTTTGACCTCTGATTCTCTGTTAGATATTTAGTATCGAGCTTCAATACAGAGCTATTGTTATTTCATCACTGGGTGAATAGTAGAAGTATTGGTAGCTCCAACACAAAGACAGCCAGCATCCACTGTGACTGACATGGGGGGGGGGACTGACTGACCGTTTAAATAAGAGATAGAGAAGGTTTCTGAATCTCAACACAAAAACATCCTTCACTGCTCCTGATCGTTCATCTGTCACTTCAGTCACATGTATCAGCAGAGACGCTGTTCTGCATAAAAAAAAAGAGGTTGTGTGTGCAAAGAAATGTTCTTGAAGCAATTATGTGAAATACAGGGCCCCTTTTTCATACCAGAACTACCATCTCTCTATTTTCTCTTTTCTCATTTCAACACGCCCCCCCCGACCCCCCGCCTGCAGCTGAGAAAATAGCCCCGTTGCGTTCAGATGGGCCTTGACTCTGGGCTCCAGGTCAATTTCCCTGGTTTCCTGACATCGTACACCACCAACAAGCAGATGGAGTGAGAGGGCAGACGAGACGACGAGAGAGAACATGAGCAATAAAAAACAGACACACTGGGACGCAGGGAGAGGAAGGGAAAAGAAAAGAGAGGGAGAAGAAAAAAAACAGCAGAGATCTCCAAGATTTGAGCTCCCACCATCTGGTTTGAGCTTCAGCAATAAGAATTTGATTACATGACTTTTCCTCTAAAAACACAGAGGGCTGATTGTTGAAAGAACTGCTGCTGCAGCAAATGAGGCTGGTTAAAGGCAGGTCTGCACATCCCCAGAGAATGTCCTCACGGGGAAATGAATGACATACATAGTTTACGTTGGGCTCTCAATCGCCCCACATTCACAGAATGACTGAACTCACACGTGTTTCAGTGATGCTGCTGCATTCCAGGACCTCTGCAATCATCATTACTGTAATAACAGTGATTACGACGATTAACGAAGGCTCAGACTACAAGTTAGAATAAAGCGCTGAATCGTTACATTTCCTAACTCACGTTATCGCAAGAGAATATAATTTTTTTACCATAACGGTAATTCTATATATGTATTATATGACGTAGGGGCTCAAAAACCAAAGCAAAACCCCGTAAAGTTCAAACGCTACATTAGTGGAAGGGAGGAGTTCCAGTTACATCATATCAAGTATCAGATATCCAGATGATCATGGAAAACAAAAAGGCTTCATCAATGGAGTACAAACATGAATGTGTCAGATGTGACGTGAGGTCTCAGTCATTCTTAGCTGTGGACTACATCGGGCTGACATGTAGCCTCATTCACGCCGATCATGTTCTGCTGTGATGAACTTTAATAGAAGATTGATGTTTTTCCTCGTCATCGCTGGAATGAGAGGAAAGTCCTTTCATTTCACACGGCGTTGACAGGCAGCACCTCTGAGCATGTAAAGTCACAGTTAATACTTCAGCCTCAGTTAGTTGATGTGGTCTTAGTTAGATGAAATGTTCTATACATCTTCATTCAACTGGCTGATTGTTTACCAGGGAGCGATGCTTTGTGTGTGTGCGCGTGGAAAATAGTTCAGATGTATCTTGTTGAATTAACGGTTCGTTTTTCTGCCTTCACAAACCTCACGGGTTCAAACCTTCAGCTTACTGCTGGCTGCATCTCTTTATTAATTGAAAACATGAAGTCATATCTCTGATAGGACTTTTCGTGGTTTTATATTCATCTGTAGTGCAGCAGTGTTACATGCTCAAATCCACCAAAGAATATATTTTTATAATTAGCCCTAATATATAGCCACATGGTTGTTTCACTCAAACAACCGCAAAAACAATTCAATTTTAACACTAACTGGGAAATGTCCAGTGAATGTATAGAGGAGAACGGAAATGATTCTTGGATGGCAGCAGCCCCGTTGATGGGAAGCATTTGTAGGCTCAAATAGAAACAGACACAGAGAACAGGAGATTGGTGGAACGAGAAGCCATGAGTCACCTCACCACCCAGAAACGCTCCAAACACAACAAAGTGCTGAGAGGAAAAAGCCTCTGTCAGCTGACGAACTACAGAAGCAGCATTTCAGGCCGACGCCTCCTACAACAGTCTGAGCTAAAAACACAACACGTGTCACCGAACAAGCAAGACGGACTGCAGCTGAAGAACATCATTTGTCCACAGTGTAGCCATGTCAGATTACATGTGCAGTCACTGTACATATATAATCTATCAAAGGACTTTGAACCATGTTGGTATTTAACTTCTAATGTGATCATGAATATTGCAGTCTGTTGTTACGAGCCATTGCCATTATTACATCGCTGATGGGACTGTCACAGTAGATGGAGCCTGACTTTCCACAGAAATAAATATGGCAGCGACGCAGACCATAATAACTAGGAGTGGTCCATTTGAAAACCAGCCTGGTCCTCTGCTCAGAGCTGTATGCTGTACTGAAGTTTCTGTCAATAAAAACGTTCAGCATTTATTAAGTCAGAAATCAATCACTGACTAACATTCCCACAACGGACATAGACACTCAGAGACACGCACATACACAGAGGAAGACACATGTACGGTGTGGATGTGCAACTACTAGTCAGGAGTGTTCATCCCTGTGATCATGACAACAGCAGAGACGTCCCTCTGGTAGTTGTGGTCGGTTAAGACGAGGCACCAAACCGACTCACCGCCTGCAGCGTAGGGTTACACATGACCTGACGTCCACTCTCCACAAAGGGAACTACGTGTCACGGCGACGTGGACTGGCAGACGTCAACAGCTGTGATTGGACTGTTTGTGTCACGTGACTTTCCCAGAGCTCAGAGCGTCATTTCTGTGTTTGCAGAGAAAATCCAACTGTTCTAAAAGGTGACTGGTGAGAGGAACATGAGACATCTTGTTGTCAGTTTCAGTCGCTGACACTTGAAGGAAACAAAGAAAAACTGAGAAGAAGAAAAATCTAAACACAGCAGCAGATTCAACAGACACACACACACAGAAGTAGAAAACGCTCATGGCGGCGTAGGTCGCCCGCATAGGGTACAACTGCAGCATTCACTGTTTGTGGCTGTCACATCCACAGAGGGGAGGACCTTTCACCTGGAGCAGGAAGAGCTGCTGTGGTGATGGTAGAAACGGTGAGTTGAAGACTAATCAACAAAGACAGAGTTAGATGATGTCATGTTGGTGCTGACCCTGCTGTGACACCACATTGACTGATTCAACACTCATGTGCTGATTGTATTTACTGAGGTCATCGTGTCCACAGCAGCTTTGAAGAACAGGATTCTTTGACACCTGGTCCCAGAGCAGGTCCCAGAACACCGGGGGGAGGATCACCGTCACTGACCTGACCACCACCACCACATTAGGGCAGGCTTCCACGACATTCACGGCAGCTACACTTTCACAGACAAGTCAGACAGCCCACCATACGGTACAGAGGTGTTCTTTTCTACCGCTGTACGGGATTGAATCTCTAACTTATCGCTTACATTCTCTGAATGTATGTAACATTTATAACAGCATTCTATTCTATCAGAGTCGCACTTGGCATAAATAAGTAAAGTCAAAACCTTGGTTTGGACAATTCTCATCGTCACCCTCTCTGTCGAAAATTTTCACCATTTTTCAGGTGTTTTCAATGGATGGACAATTTGATTTTCCAGGTTTTTCAGTGACATGTGGGGACCCGACATAAATTGACCAGGACAATTTGTTTACAGCGTGACACAATAAGAGACAAACACCACTGATCTAGGACATTAGTGAAAAGCTGAAAGGATTTTCCAATATCTACATTTTCACAGTCTACCATTCCACTTTCTCTCAAGTGAGCCCATTTGGTGTGATTGCAAGTCGTACAAGGAACAGGGGAGACTCCATCTTTCCCACCACTCCATTCTACCCTCTCCAACACATTCCTGCCCTTCATTACCACCCTGTTATGCAATGACTGGTCCTGGCGCCTGAGACAAAACAAAGGAGGGTGAAAGAAAAGAGACTGCCGACTGATTCCAAGCTAAAGCTGATCCACTTCATTGCACTTTAAGTCCAGTGTGTCCAGTGAGGGGACGTAGACTGAGCCTCCAGTGGCCAAACACACCGGGCTCTGGCAATCAGGTTCAGTTGGGCGGCGCAGGGTAAGAATATCTCAACAGACAGCTGTACCTGACACTCCCTCACAGATGGACATGTCGAGGCTTGAACGGTTAAAACCACCGAAACTTAACTGCACCAACGGGTTATTGCTGCTGACTCACCGGGAGCATGATTCACAAACATCAGTACTACCTTCCCACTCACAGGCATCCTCAACATCCACATGAGCAGCAGATTCAGGGCGAGCGATCTACGTGTATCGTGTCAGAAACGGCCAGTGTTCACACCAGTCTGTTCACTGAGCCATTAGCCAAAGGAAGCTAACGAGCTACATGCTAACAAAGCCCGCGGCCCTGGTGTTCTTAATATCAGCATCAACACACGTTCTCCGGGCTTTCATGGATTCGTCTACTTACACGACGCTTCTCGAAATCATCCAGGACACCATCTTTTCTTTGTGTGTGGTGAAGGACCGTGTCGGAGGTAGAGGAAGGACAGACAGCTATCGCTATCGCTGCTAGCCGTAAACTTCACGGAAACTTCGACGAGGCGCTGCTAGCTTATCTGTTTGTGTCAGGCGCCAACATATCTCAGTCGTCTGCCGTCACGCTCCTTCCGTCTGTGCAGCCATGGACGGAATCCGTCGTCTAATCTGACAGGTGTCCGGTTCTTGCTCCTGTTTTCAGTCTCGTCCCCAAAGGTTTCCTCCTTCCACCCTTCGCTCCTACTTCACTTAGTTCCTGGCACAGGATCGCTTCTCAGCAAGCCGCTGATGTCATCGGGAAACGCGCATCTTCCTCGGTCGCCTATTGGCCACTCGAGTGTGTTTACAACAAACACGAATTCCCATTGGCTGGGACGGTGGGTCCATGTGACCTGTGTGTGTGTGTGGGGGGGGATTCAAACTCATTGGGCTGCGCTCTTATTGGTCCTCCTTGTATTCGAGTTGAGTTTTAACCAACCACAGGGAAGCAATGAGACGTGCGGTGGGTTTGAAGTCCTTTTGTGGGCAGAGAAATGAAAATGAACTTTGCGTCAAAAGATGCATAATGTAGAGTGAAATCTCTGTGAAGATGTTCTCCTCAGCAGCTCATTCGACTGTCACCTTCACAGATAAACTGATACAACATACAACGTTTCAACCTGGTATTTGTCTGCTGATGTGCGTTCCCGAGATTCACTTCGATATTAGTCGAATATTGTATCAGCTATACCTATTAGATTGAAAGGCAATATTTGGCAATTAAATTAATTATTTAAAACGAAATACACTATCAATAATATCTAAAATACAATGTAATGTACTATTAGAACATACAACATATTCACGATATTACTAATTGATATGATGATATTACGAAAATATTTGGTTATAATATGTGGATTTACACACACACACACACACACACACACACACACACACACACACACACACACACACACACACACACACACACACACACACTG
>CAAKHB010003620.1:17518-31466 GCA_901007665.1 Aeoliscus strigatus
CACTGTTCGATTCATGAAATAAACATTTCCGTAAATTTAAGAAATGTGTGTGTGAATGTCATGATTATCTCAGATAGTATTATACATGAGATGAGCCGTTACATATTTGCACATGTGCACGTTTGCGACAGTATGCAGATATGTGCGTGCTTTGGGTACTGTGCGTGTGTGTGTGTGTGTGTGTGTGTGTATGGGGGTGGGTGCTGGATACCTACTTGTTATTCATGAAAGCGGCTGCAGCAGTGTGCAGCAGTGTGAGGGAGATTCCCAGTGGAGCCTCTGTGGTCACACAGCTTGTCTGGGGCAGCATCAGAGGATCACAGCTAAACAGGAATCACCTCCACACTGAGCATCACATTCCCTCTCATCCACAGCAGACCGAACCTAGTCCAGCACACACACATTTGGAAGTCAATGGACCAGCTATACTAATAATCTGCTGATGGTTCAAACACTTTATAATTTCATGCATTAATATTTAGCACACACAGTTCTGGGAATGTGGGCCATAGCATGTACGCATGCATTTAATGGAGTTATCCCAGTTTGAAATTCTTACTTCAAGGATGTTCTATAAGCTCGAAGAACAAGATGATGTTGACGGCATGTCACCAAACAAAACCACATGCATTCTGTGACTTCGTTTTGTGAGTGTATTACTACTACTACTACGACTACTACTACTACTACTACAACATTTATTTCAGACTTAAGTATGTCTTCAATACAGAGACATACACAACATGATTACAACACAACGTGTATTTAAAAAAAAATATATTACAATAAATAAAAGAACACTCCCAGAGGAACCACCTGTGCCAGTGTTTCCATGACATATTTTGATGCTGGTCAAGGATACAAATTATGTTATTATATACAATTCTGTTCTTGTTGTTGTTGCTGCTGTTGTTATGTATACACATGAGTTTATTTACATGATTATTATGTAAATGCAATCAGTGTCACGTGTGCTCTGACAGATGTGGTGTTATTAGTATTACTAGAAGCAGAAGTATTTGTTCCACTCGGAGTTTCAGTTCTGCAGAGGGGATCCATTGCGCGGAGGGACACACGCGTGCTGCGGTCTGAGAATGCCTGAGGATCCATGCAGCGGAGAAACACCAGCATGGATCGGAGCTGTGCCGCGGCTGTGTTCCACGGTTTTCAGGCGGAGAGAACAGAGGCTGACGTTGAGCGGGTGGAGACTGCTACACATTTAAATCCCCCGGGTGCTTTTTACCCACATTCTACCAACAAATAACCTTTTTTTATTTTCTTTCTGCCGCTGGAGCCCTTCAGAGCTGGTTTAATGTCGTAGTCAGGAGACCTAAGGGCGTCGTTGTTGGGAAGTTTTTCGAGGGAGGGTTTTGACCAGAAGGGCCATGGCATTCGAGGCTCGGCCGGAGCTGGTCGGGAAACGGTTCCTCTGCGTCGGCGGGGACGAGCCGCCTGAGATCGGCGACATCGGCCGGTGGCCATGGAGGTCCGGTGTCATCCGAGCTGTCAACCACTGCGACAGCGACAGCCCCGACCTGACGGTAAGCTAAGCGCTGGCTCGGTGCTCCTCTCCCGGCTGGGACGCTTGAAGCGGAGCGGGGGAAATGTGCGGTGGCTCGGGGCTTCGTCAGCGAGGCTGTCGGGCGGAAACCGTCCCTCGTTGGGCTGTCTGGGCTTCGGCCGACGGTTCGTTGGACCGGACGCTGGTTCGCTCTGGTGTCTCGCCGTTTTCTTTGTTAAGTGCAGAAGTTTTGGAGCGGCAGCTCCCAGCAGGCATACTGCCAGCAGGGGGCTATTTACTGTCTGTCGGTGTCATAAAATCATTTGGTGTCCGTCCGTGATGGAGGGGACAGTGAGTAGATGGAAGTATGTGCAGGAATTCAATTAGCCAGCAGCCGAAAGCTGTAATCTGCTGGGTCCTGCACATCAGCTGACAGGAGGAAGGTTCCTCCAGTTCCTGCTCCGGAACACCCGTCTCATCTCAGCGGCTGACGGCTCTCTGCTGGCCGAGCACTAGCCCTCGGCCTCGGCCAGGGACGCAGGAATGCTGGGACTAGTAAAACCATAAAAGTCCTTTGCTCCAGGCGGAACAATGGCCAGTTTGTTTTCATGTCAGATCTCCTCTGCAGGCTCTAGCCCCTTTTG
This sequence comes from Aeoliscus strigatus, assembly GCA_901007665.1. Classification (NCBI taxonomy): domain Eukaryota; kingdom Metazoa; phylum Chordata; class Actinopteri; order Syngnathiformes; family Centriscidae; genus Aeoliscus; species Aeoliscus strigatus. The sequence goes on from CAAKHB010003620.1 coordinate 19,664, forward strand.
GATCTGTAGTGAGCAGATGTTTCTCCTGGATGAAGTTATTCCATAGGAAATGCAGTCAGAAGACTGAACAATGACATTATTCTTCATAAAAGGATATTCTCACACTGCATTAACAGGGCCAGAGCAGCAAACAATGAAATATTTGCCCTGACAAGCCCTTGGCTTTGGAACACACCACACACTGGGTCTGTTCCTCCTTTTCTTTTGTTCACTGAATCCTTCTATCTGCATATGCAGATCACTGGCCACAGCAGAACTGCGTACACATGTACACTTTCTTTCAAATACACCTCACACCTCTGCTGGATGTCACATGATCGGCTCCTGTTTGTCTGTTTCAGGATTGAAATCACATCTTTTATGCTGCTGTATGGTTGTCTTTTTGTTTAGTTTGTTCTGTTTGTGTGACAGTCGATAAATGACAGTTTTATCAGCTGCTTTTGTTCTGTGTTCCGTAATGCTGAGATGTAAACCACTGGGTAGTTTTAGCTGGGGTTTGCTCCGGAAAGCAGGTTGAGTAAAAATCCTGGGTTTTTCATCATGGAATGATAATGAAGAACTGCAGCATTGTCATTATTGCATTTTTGGATTTCTGGAAAACTGAATTAAAAAAATCAGCAAATATCCTTAATTTCAGGACGACCAAACTCAGGATTGTCACCAAACCTGCTTTCTGGGATGAACCCCAGAACTGACACTGTGTTTTATCAGTCACGTACTGTCACAGGTTTTATATCATTGATTTGTTATGGACAGAGAGTGCTGGTGCGTTCCTTCCTTTGTACCATACAGAGATGTCTGTCAGGAGCAGAGGACTCACTGCACTGTACTGCAGCTCTTTTATCTTTTATCTACGTCAAATCCACTAGATGCTGTTTAAAAATGAAAACCTATCAGATAACGATTGGCTGAAGAGGTCAGTCTGTGGGGTCATTCTCCATTTTGTGCACGTGTGTCTGACTTTCAATGGCTTTGTAGGAAAACGTAGCTACTCACGCTGTTGGAGAAAACTCTGATTCAACCTGTGTCGTCCAGGGGCTGAAATGTCCATTTCATTGGCTTGTTGTGACTCCAAAGTCTCATAAATTCATAAAACACAACGAGTCTGACAGTTTGAACACAGTGTTGGATGAAAGTGGAGCGAAAAACATGATATTCTTCAATGATAATTCACGACTTCCCAATGGAGATCTGTCACCGAAGACAATTACAGTACTTTCCTCCTGTGATTGATAGTTTACACCTACGTCCTGTTGTCATAAACTGGATTTCACATGATGATTAACCTGTTTGCACATGGTCTCCGTTGAATCAGACGCGTCAATCCTGTCATACAGGGTGAGAACGAGGCAGCTGGGGTTCACTGTTTTACCAGTTTAGCGATTAGCGCTTGCAGAATTTTGATGACACACATGCCTGTTTTTCACCTTGTGTTCCATTGCAGAAGCGAATCATGTCCATATGACTGAAGTATGTAAAGTACCTGTGCTGCTTGCTGGTGTGTGTGTTCAGAGAACGGTCAGTGACAGCAGAGACTACGCATTGTCCACTGACGTGAATTCATATGAATGGAATTAATTTGTTGCTTTCTAGTACCAAAACTGAGGGTGTGGGCACGTCTGACGTGTGATTGTTGTAGTGCACAACAAACAGGCTTCAGGCTTCCTAATTCCCTCGTAGAGTTGGATTCCTGTGTGATGTGAGGCAGTGAGTAGTGTTCTGGTTTAATTCCATACAATGGGACACAGTCTCATTAGCAAGGGGCTTAACTAGCTGAGTGAATACAGTGGAGGGGGATTGGAGATTAGATTAGGAGAAGTGTGTCAAGCCAAGCTGTCAGGCCTTTGTCAAGTGTCTGCAGTCAGATCAGCCAGTTCCACCGGACCAATGGCGGAAGAGCATCGGCTCCACGAGCTGCAGTGTGTGTCTATGACTAATAGAGATGAACTGGGAATGACCACCTACCACGCTCCGAATGTCTGTAATCTGTTGGTTTAATCATGGCACTGGTCGGGAGTCTGTATTTGATTTCTTGTAGGTGTACACGTATCATGGATCTGTCTAGGTGTAAGGCAACAAACGCTGAACAGAGAAGAAGAATATAGAAAATGAATAAGAAAACTCTGACTAACGACAGACACAAGGTCTTTATTCTCCCTGTGTTTTCTTTCACTGTGGTGTGTACAGCAGACAAGATGGCTGTCTACCCTCCCTACATCGGGATTATCGTTGTGTAGTCAATCTGTTCATCTGTTTGAGCGAGGACTTTTCCTCCTACCGCCTGTAATTTCTTTTGACAAGTTTCACGTTGGATATGTTCCCAGCAGCCTGCTGGTACCAAGTCATATATGTGAGATCAGCTCCTAACGCACTTGAACAGTGTCAGAAATGGCCTTTAATGGCTCACACAGACACAGATAGAATCCTCCTGAAACACGAGTCAACTGCGTTTATTACAACAGAGAAAATCTCCTCTGATGGTTTGTGCAACAGCATTCCTCAGAGGCCGAGACATTTCCTCTGCTCGTGCCAGAGAGACAAACAAATGACTGGAAAGTCCGAACAACTGCTTGAACAGAGTCACCTGAGGAGAGAGTGGAAGTTAATGTTCAACACACACGGATCACTGATGAGATTTACATTGAGATATCAACAGTCATCAAACTGAAAGTAAAACGCAGCAATTCAAGCAAAACACAAGCAGATGGAATCTCTGGTGAATTCCACAAGTCCCCACATAGAAATGTGAACATCTGCTGTGGTAGCCGAGTCAGTGACAGAGGATTCTGACGAGCAGAGGACCATAAAACATTTGGACGAGTCGCTGGAGTCCAAATAGATGAACAGGGACATCAGCAGGATTATTTCACGTATGTTCAGTTGTTGCTGATAACGGCTGCTCATGAGCCATAAAACTGCCACACTCATCTGGATTGTAGGTGAATGGAAAGAGCAGGGCAGCCGGGTCACTGCCTATAGGAGCCTTTGTCTGCTTTACTGTGTGTGTGTGTGTGTGTGTGTGTGCGTGTGTGTGTGTGCGCGCGCGCGTGTGTGCGGAGGACGTGGCCCGGACTCTAGTCAGTGTGGCCAATCAGCAGAAATGGGGGAGAAGCTTCCACATGCAGACGACATGCAGGGTTTTTTGCAGTGCCGCCAGTTTAGAAACATTTCTGATCTGTGTGTGAGAGTGTGTTGGCTTGTGAATAGCTGCATTGTTCCGAGAAAACACACACACCAGGCAGAGAGAATAAATATGGCAGGAGAGGAACTTTCCCCGTCTTATTTGGACACTGCTGCGGGAAGGAGAGAGATGGATTCTGTACAATAGACCTTCAAGTGTTCAAGTGTGTGTGATTATTCATCATTGTGTTGACTTAAGTGCACTTTGTACGTGTGTCTGTTGACATAAAGCAGGTTATTAGTAACTGATGGTAATTTAAGTAATAGTAGTGTAGGTTATAGTTCACATTGAACATGGGACAATAACAATATGATACTGATGCTGCATAAAAACCTAGTTTTAATTAGTTCCTGCAGACACACATAATTTTCTTATCACCGCCGTTCAGGAGGTCATGTTACTGTTTGTCCCACAGAAACTCCAGGTCAGATGTGACGTGTGTCTTTGAAGAAGAACCAGTAAATGTGGATGTGTGTGTAGATACAGGAAGTGTGCCAATGAACACTCTGTGTGTGTGTGTGTGTGTGTGTGTGTGTGTGTGTGTGTGTGTGTGTGTGTGTGTGTGTGTGCGTGTGCCTGTGTCTGTGTCTGTGTGTGTGTCCACATTGCCACCTCGCATACTCACATTTCAGGCTACGTAGAAGCTGCTCACTTCCTCTGGTAGCTTTAGCTCACTGATGTCTGTGAAGGTGACAGCACAGATTGTCAGAACTGAAGAAGCTTCTTGGGTGAGTGGAGAAACGTCTTCAAGTTGCCTACGAGTCAACTCAGGAAGCTAGTTCCCCGAAAGCGTGTCCATGCCGTGAGCTGCAGTTTGATTCCAGATCACATCAAACTCACATATATGATCCTCAGGGAACGACCATAGGACACGGTCGGTGGTGGAAGTGTACAGTCAGTTGGTTTAGGTGTGACACAATCAAGTCATTTTGTTCAAACCTCCACAAAAGGCCTGGTGATGTCAGACATTACTCTGATGGTACGGCAGTGACCCTTGTTCTGTAGCTGATGTAACCCGCAGCAGGAGACACCTACTGGAAACCCTGAGGGGTGGAGGTGAGGTGCTAGGGTCAATTGTTGGCCCATGGAGGACAGTGTGTTAGTCCTCATGGACCTTGTTCTTCAGTGGGTGGAGGAGCTCTGAGGAACATCATCAAAAATCATCAAATCAAGTTGTTTGACTTTGGTCCTATCACCTGTTTGGCCTCTGTCAGTGTCAGATCAGTTGAACTGAAACATCACCATGGCAACAGTCTGGAACATGTGAGTCCCTTCTGAGCGCTTGAGATCAATTACATGGTCAACGTCTTTTTCTGCTGCGGTAGAAGTCTGTTGGACTGACCACCGTCTTCTCAAACGTGTGGACGTGATGTTGGAGGTCCTGCTCCCGTGTGGATTTGGAAGTTCTGCTCCTCTTCATGTGTCCACCATCAGGTAGTTCGGGTCATCTGTTCAGTCTGATCATCAGTAGTCCTAGGAGGGGCTGTGGGTGGACAGCAATCTCGTGACAGGTTGATCATGGAGAGCAGAGTGGTGCTGTGAAGGTTCAATCCGTGTTGCTATGTGACAGCTGAAGGTCCACAAGGTGTTGGAGCAACGGTAACTGGATCCACACACTGTTAGTGGTTTGTTTTCTGGTGCCTAAGGAAACTGAAACTGAAGCCAGGATGGGCTGGCTGGACGTACCCTTCCCCCACCTCCTGCTCCCTCAGACAGGCACACACACACACACACACACAGCACTAAAGCTCCACACCATTACAGGCTACATAGGCAGCCATAAAGTCTCCTATAGGTTTGTAAAAAGCTTGGAACACGTCAGCAGCTTGTACGCTGAGCAGTTGCTGGTACGTGGGCTAGTGTGGGCTAGTGTTCTCTCTGGATGGATGGACGGATGAATGGATGGACAGACAGATAACACTGCGCATACACACGTTTCATGTATTTTACATATTTAAAACGGGGGATGTGTAGTTCAGCCTGAGCACAGAATGAATGTATACGTATACGTATATGTATATGCTGTATATTTGATTGATTGATTTATTTAATGGGCACATTTCATACTCATTTTTAACATATTTACCATTTAAAAACAATGTTTTTTGTTCAGTTTGTAGCTTCTTTCTTGGATGGACCTGTTGGTAGGAAGTGATTAGCCTCTGGGATCAATAACGTACTGCTGATTCTGATATTTAGAAAATCAAATGAGAAAGTAAACTAACAGCAGAAGTATTCACTTAGGACCCTGTTAGTGTGTGTGGTGTGCTGCGGTGTGCTGTGGTGTGGCGTTGAACAGATCCCAGGCAGTAGCCTGCAGGGACAGACAGATCAATACAAGCATGTTACAACATGTCGGCTGGAAGTCAGTATTGAATATCTAATGTATGAAAATGTAGGTTTCTGTTCATTCTATGTATATACTTGTTATATAATGACTGTAGAGTGTTTCACAACATTCTCTGTGAATGAAGAGAGAGGAAAAACCCTCGTATAATAACTGATTGAATCACCATGGTGACAGAGGTGACTTCAGATAAATGACTCACTCATAATCTCCATCCTGCACATTCTAGATGTGACTTACATTTGCACTATTTGTTTTTATTTATATTCGCTGGGGTTCTTAGCGTAGGTGTTTTTTTTTTTTTTTTGACTTGACGTTTACTATTTCATATGTTGTATTCCCATTCTTGCTGGGGGCTGCTGTGACAAACATCTGCTGTTGAGTCATTCACCCTGTAAATAACACCACAGAAGAAGAGGGACAACAGTGCGAAGCTGCAGACATAGATTCTGAAATCCAAAAAGGCCAACAACATCCAGACACAGATGAATTTTCTGTTTCACGTGAGTCAGCTGTGCAATGTGATGGTAGTCAGAGCCAAGAATGAATTCCACTGATGGGTTGAAGGAACAACGTGAGCTGGACATGTCCGACAGTGAACCGAGAACCGGTCCGTGCCCACCGTGTCTCTGCTCTGAGCTCAGCCCTGCTTCCAGACTGACGTGGTGAGGTGAAGGCTGCAGCATTGTGAGCTGAGAGCGTCTCAGCTCCTCTGTTTGACCAAAGAATGCAGCCCGAGTTATTTTGGTGTTGCCAGTAATGAGGAGGTTCTTTCAAATGGATCCAACAGCTGGAGCTCGCACACATCCAGTAGAGCTGACAAAACGTCTTCATTGGAGGGCAGCAGAGAATCAGTGTGCGCTCATGTACATTTCATGTCAGAGGTCAAAGGTCAGTGGGTGGCATGTGGATTTCAGTGATAATGAACACATTTCTTCACCCGATATTAATGTCCCTCGATGCTAATGTTACCCTGTGTGCAGTGGACTAACATCCTTGTCCTAACGCTGTCCTATCACTGTCGTCGTCCATCACTGTCAATCATCGTCCATATTTATCCATCGTTGTTGTGAGGTTGTTGTTGTCCATCGTTGTCCTGATGTTGCCGTTGTCCTGATGTTGTCGTTGTCCATCGTTGTCCTGATGTTGTCGTTGTCCATCGTTGTCCTGAGGTTGTCGTTGGCCATCGTTGTCCTGACGTTGTCGTTGGCCATCGTTGTCCTGTCGTTGTCCATCGTTGTCCTGTCGTTGTCCATCGTTGTCCTGACGTTGTCGTTCTCCTGAGGTTGTCGTTGTCCATCGTTGTCCTGAGGTCGTCGTTGGCCATCGTTGCCCTGAGGTTGTCGTTGGCCATCGTTGCCCTGAGGTTGTCGTTGGCCATCGTTGCCCTGAGGTTGTCGTTGGCCATCGTTGCCCTGAGGTTGTCGTTGGCCATCGTTGTCCTGAGGTTGTCGTTGTCCATCGTTGTCCTGAGGTTGTCGTTGTCCATCGTTGTCCTGAGTTTGTCGTTGTCCTGGGGTTGTCGTTGTCCATCGTTGTCCTGACGTTGCCGTTGTCCTGAGGTTGCCGTTGTCCTGACGTTGTCGTTGTCCATCGTTGTCCTGACGTTGTCGTTGTCCATCGTTGTCCTGACGTTGCCGTTGTCCTGAGGTTGCCGTTGTCCTGACGTTGTCGTTGTCCATCGTTGTCCTGACGTTGTCGTTGTCCTGAGGTTGCCGTTGTCCATTGTTGTCCTGACGTTGTCCTTGTCCTCCTCTGTCCTCAATTCATTCCTCAGTGGTGTTTCAGCTGACCGTTGTGTCTGTTTCAATCCTCTGCTGCCCTGTGTTGCTGTGAGCTGGTGTTCCTGTTCTTCTCGGAGGTTAACATCCGTTTGGGGGCGTTGGTTCCGCTCAGATTTTTGGTGGAGGTAGTGGTTTGTGCTGTGGTTTGCTGCGCCCAGAGGACAAGGTGTCTGGCTGCTCGTCAGAGGAATGTCGTCCTTCCTTTCGGTGTGACGTGTCGATCTGACCCCCCCCTTGACCCTGCAGTTAAATCCTCCATCCTGTCCTCGTCTCATTTGTGGGGTGAATGGAGGCCAAAGGCTGGCTAGTCCTTGGAGAACACCCCGGAGAGGCTGAATGAAAGTCACCAGTGTAGTTTCAGTAGTAAGTTGTGCCGTGTGTCAGCTGATAGGATTAGAGGCTTCAGTCGGGCCTGCGTCTGATTGTTCAGTTTCCCTCCCGGCTGTCTGGTCTCATTCTGCTCCAGTCTCGGTGTGATTATGTGGTCGTTCTCTCCCTGTCCCGTCCTGTTCCAATCTGTTCTGACCTGTTCTCCCCTGTGCTGCCTTTCACACTCACGACACTCCAACAGGATCATGGCTAATATCAGCAGACGGGACCAACGTCAGCTCCCCGATGGTCTCTTCACCCGTCAGGGAGGGAAGAACCTGTTGAAGAACAAATGGAATTGTGATTTTTCTGCATTTGCAAATCCAATTCCAAGTCAAGCTAAACATCAACATCTACTGTGTAATATGTCTAAAACATGAGTCACCATCTATACGTCTCTGATCTGACACAGGATAAGAAAGTGTCACCTTTCCACACACACACACACACACATACACACACACATTATTGTTATTATTATACACATACACTGTAACAACATACCTCGTTAGTTTAGCGGTATCTGTTGCTGGGATTATTCTGGGGCTGCAACAAATTTCTGGTGTTTGGGGACGGACATCTGACTCCTCAGGTCTCCTGTGATTGGTTCACATCAGTGCGACAGCTGTCAGTGAGCTCAGCTCGACCAACCCTTCAACAATCATCAGGAGTCGTTTCAGTTCTTTTTCCTTTTCACCTTCTCACATGTGACGACGCGATCACTTGGACTTGAGAAGACCCTGAAACATCACCAGTGTTTTTGCTATGTGTGAGTGAGCTGGAGTGAAGTGAGTCCATGCTCAGTCTGCTCTGATTCCTTCCATGTGTCCGTCTGATGCTGAGATGTGCTCATACGGTGAATTAAAGGTCGTGTTCTGTTCTCTTCAGTGGAAAAGAAGATGGCAGAGGAACTTCTTGGCTGCAGCTCTGTTCCTCCAGTCTCACACGGTCAGAATCAACCGGCTGCCGTCCTTGCATTAAAAACAGAGAGACGGAATGAGGGAGAGATGCACGGATGGAAGGAGGAGAGGGAGTGATGTGAGGGAGAGAGGGAATTGTTTGAAAGATGAAACGTTGTGTACTCATTATTCCTCTCAGGTCGCAGCCACTCGTCTCTCCGGCAGAGAGAGAGAATGAGCCCAGAGAGAAGGAGAGACGGAGAGAGAGAGGGGTTTCTTTCTCCTCTGTCTGGCCTCTCTCCCATAGCAACAGAGGCTTAGCCACGTGAACGCCAGTTCCTTTGAGTTCACCCGCTGCACAGCAGTTAACTCCTTCAGCGCTGGGCTGGAGCACAGGAGAGCATCGATTCACCCTGTCGGAGGACGGCTGCCACAGTCCCTTCTAGAGCCTTTGGCTTTGTTGGTGCCTCTGGTGTGTAGACTGGACGGATGCTGCTCGGCGTCATCCGCTCTGCGGTGAACCCTGCTGCTGGCTTTAGGTTTTCCAGGTTCCCTTCAAGCTGCTGAAAGTGAGGGGATCCAGTCCCACTTGTCATGGTCTGTGGACGTCCACCTCATCACAACACATACTTGGATTTGTGCAGAGAGGTAAACATCCGAATGAACTGGGGACAGGGTGTTTGTGTGGCTCCCCTTCCTCTGCAGCTTCCACGCTGACAAGCTGAGATACACACACACACACACACACGCACGGCGTTTTATTGATGAACATTGAACACTGCAGTCCACTGTCCACTGCAGCCATGATTGAAAGTGAAATGTTCCATCCTTCCGTCTGTACTTCTTCAGATGTGAACCCCCCACCCTCCCCAGACCTGCTGCTTAACACCCTGACAACTTGTCAGCTAATCATCTTCCACTTCTTCTGATCTTGTGTGCCATGGTGGTGCGTTTGGGCTTCAGGTCATGTGAAGGCTTCATTCCAAGTCATTTGTGAAGGTCCAGTACCTGCAGTCAGGAGCCAGAGGGATGAATCAGTCAGTATCTGGAGCCGGAGTCGGTGTTTGACGTGTCAGAGCTGGAATGTCAACCACAATTAAACAAGTTAACTCTTGTTACCTGAGGGAGGACGGATTCACTGAGAGCACTCGTCGTCTGCTGAGACGCCAACTGAGTTCAGCTCTGAGTTCAGTGTTTGATCCAGACCGAAGTCCAGAAGAAGACGTGGTCGTCGGCATCTGGTCACGTGACAGAAACATGAAGTACTAGTGGGTATTGGTTTGTCTTGGTTGTGGAGTGCGTGAGTGCAGAGAGGTCATGATGCTGCAGACACCAGTGACAAATGGACACGTGGAACTAATCACCCCCCCCACACACATAACACACACACACACACACACAACGTTACCTCACTGATAATATGTCCACCTGACTCCAGCTCATGTAAAAACACACACGAGGTAAATGCGTTTGACAGCGTGAAACGACACACTGTGAACGTCGGTCTGATCTCAGTGACCGCTGATGAACGTCCAAGTGTTGGTACACAATAACCAGACGACATGTGAGTGTTTGGAACAAACACACCTCACACTTTGTCTGAATGTCTGCACACACAGGCTCAACACAAGTGAAAAATAACTCTGTGTAAGACAACAAACACACACACTGCTGCAGAGTACTGTAGTTCTGTGAATGGATGAAGAGGTCATGTGCCGACTAGATTTCTGTTTTTCAACGTTCAGGTTAAACGCTGGCCGGCATGTCATATGATGTTCTCTGAGCCGTGTTAATGTTTCCCTGAGTTCACCCCACTCTGAGTGCAAGAAACCATCGAGGTGTGTGTGTGTGTGTGTGTGTGTGTGTGTGTGTGTGTGTGTGTGTGTGTGTGTGTGTGTGTGTGTGTGTGTGTGTGTGTGTGTGTGTGTGTGTGTGTGTGTGTGTGTGTGTGTGTGTGTCTTACACAGTGTTATTTTTCACTTGTGTTGAGTCCAAAGGTTATATTGACATTTCATACTGTTACAGCTTTTACTTCAGCACCGTCACCTCTGGAATGAAGCCTATGTTCACATGTTTCATTGTGTTACACATTTGTGTTACACGTTAGTGTTATTATTTGGAATGTTCTGATCACTTCAGGTTCAAACATTTCCAACATGTTGATGATGATGATGATGAGTTACAGTCTGATGGCTTGAGTGTGTAACTTTCAGAAATCTGTTGACTCATGACAAAGGTGAAAAGATAAGAGGGTGTGTGTTGTCCACCTGAGGGTGTGTGTGTGTATGTGTGCGTGCGTGCGTGTGCCTCTACGGGGCCGCACATTGTGGCCGTGAAACTGTCGACGTCCTTGACAAAGAGCAGCTCATCTAGAGATGTAACATGAGATTGTTCCTGAGAATGTAGGGCAAGGTTCCCTCGCCCGCACGTGTGTGTGTGTGTGTGTGTGTGTGTGTGTGTGTGTGTGTGTGTGTGTGTGTGTGTGTGTGTGTGTGTGTGTGTGTGTGTGTGTGTGTGTGTGTGTGTGTGTGTGTGTGTGTGTGTGTGTGTGTGTGTACGTGTGTGTGTACGTGCGTGTGTGTGTGTGCGCGCGCACAAGAATCTGACTCTGAGAGTGTTTGTCACTGAGTGTGTACGTCTGAGAACATACCGGTATTTGGTTAATACTTTCTGTATGAAAAGTCTTAACTGGGCGGGTGTGTGTGTGCATGCTGTCCTGTGTGTGTTTGTGTGTGTGTGTGTGTGTGCGTGTGTATGCCGTTGTGCGTGTGTGTACGCTGCAGTGTGTGATGAATTGTGTGTGTGTGTGTGTGTGTGTGTGTGTGTGTCGGTGGGGGGGGGGCTCTCTCTCTTGGCTCCATTGATTGGATCCATACAGACCGAAACTTGACCTTCGCAGCAGATGTGTGTAAGAGTGCCAAATGCACACACACACACACACACACACAGGGTCATATGGCCTTTGGTCTAGTACTGGGCGACCAAAATTGTATATCACAGTGTTTTTCAAAGTTATATTGCACCACTGTGTGTTAACCACATTTTTCATGATTTAGAGACAAATTGCTGTAGTAAATTGTCTTAGAATGACATATTTCACTGTCATGAGGAGTAAATATTTTAGAAAAACATTGATGTCTACACTAGTGTTAGGTTTACATAACCTCACAAAATAGTGTTTAGTGTTTACAAAGAGGTGTTGCTCATGATTCTGATGAAGTGA
>CAAKHB010003622.1:32656-50863 GCA_901007665.1 Aeoliscus strigatus
TCTGATGAGCCACAAACAAAAGACAAAGTGAGACAGGAAAGAACGAGTGTTTCTGTCTCTGCAGCTCGCTCACTCAACCTGTTTGCTCTCATCCCGATGCCCACGATCAGATCTCTGCTCTCACAGCAGGTTCCGACCTCCTCCTGGGGTGAGAACTGAACCTGTGTGTGTGTGTGTGTGTGTGTGAACTTTCCCTTTAAGTAGACGCTCTCTTATCGTCACAGTCCAGAACAAGAGATTCTGGTTTGTTGTCACGGTGACGAAAATCACACGAGTGACACAACTGGTCAAACTGGAGCTGTGAACTAGAACACTCAAAGCTACAAAATGACCACATTTGTTTGGAGAGTTTGGTTGCTTTCAGACAGGGATGCTGGTTCATTGTTAGTAAAGTAATCCATCTGTCCCGTACAGATCCTAGCGTGAGATGACTTTGTCCTCCTCGTCTCCCTCCAGCCGTCACTCTCACCTCCCTGCAGCTGGCTCTGATGTTTGCTGCCCTGGTCTACATCCCTGCCTTCACCAAGCTCTATCAGACAACACTGGACTGGTTCCCAGGCTTCGTCTTCACGCTCTCCAGCACGTTGGCCGTGTTTGGAACGATCCCCATCAGGTTACGTTGGTCGCGCAGCTTCTTACGTTCTGGGTCCACGTGTTTTCAAAATGGATGACAACGTATGTTTTGGAAAATGAAGTTTGGAAGTGAGTGTGGGGAGGAGTGAGCGTCTCAGACGGGGAGGGGGCAGGACACTCCTGACAAAGGAAAAGAAAGTATTAAAGTTTAAAATATTTCATCTGATGATATAAGAAACATATTTTCTCTCCTCCTGACACACATCTGGCTGCTATACGCTTCAAATTGTACACTAATTGAATTTAATTAGCTGATGAACTGATCAGTTACGTACATGGGAACAACGGGGGGTCATGTTCAACCAATAATCTGCCAAAAAATAAAGACTGACACCGCCGACGGCGTACGTGAGAGATTGATCAGTTTCCCAGGTTCCGTCTTTAAGCTCGACTTCTCAAAGACACGTTCTCTCTCTCTTCTGCAGTGTTGTCGGCTGTCGATGGCCACAGACGTCACGTCTGAGGATTGACGGTGACTGAAAAAGGGAAGAGGAGGAGAATGAGCCTTCACTTCCTGTCGTGCTGTGGCACAGGACGAGTGAGTCCCAGTGACAGGAAGAGTCGCTCCATGTTGAAACAAACACGTACAGAATATCAGAATGGACTCGCACGGACATACAGGGACGGTGAAAGTACCTCAGACTACCTGATCAACGTGTGACGACGTACTGGAACTAATCAAACATTGAAATACATCTGGGACATCACGGCCAAACGTTTTTCTCTAGAACTCAATTAACATTTTCATGAAACGGATTAAAATCACGTGTTTGGGAAGAAATGTAGCAGAAAAATGTCAAATGCATTTGTGTTTTTTATTATTGGTCCAACATCTTCAAAAAAATTGAATCTGAGGTAAAGATAATTGCATCAAAACATCAATATACAAGCTTGTTTTAATAATTACAAGATGTTATTAACATCCAAATATACAACAGGGAGGTAAACAGTTCACTGGGGGGGAACAGGATGGACATTCACACGATGACGCCGTCTCATGTTCCATTGGTCAGTTTCCTCCATGGATTTAAGGAAGAAAGAGTACAGACATTTGGCTTCGAAACCGTTGATTTGGACATTGAAAACTAAAAAAACAACAACATGGCAGCTGTTATTGGTTCCAGTTTGGAAATTTAACCTGAACTGAGCTTCACAGATCCACATTTCAAGAACAGAGAACATCTATTCGTTAAACTGTCACCAGGTATTCATCTTCAACACTGAAAGAGTGAATTCATCTTTGTAGCAGACATTTCTTCGAGGGGCGGAGCCTCGTATGGTGCAACAATACGGTTGCATTTAGGGAACATTTCTCACTCAAAACATTAAAAAACGTAAAAATAAAATATGTAAGCTCCTCTTGGGTTTGACAGATTTAGATTCGTACTGGAAATCTGGAATCCCTTCTTAAATATGATCATTACATAGGATACGTCAAGAAAGAAATGTCTGGAACCTGAAAAATAAAGATTAGAAGATGAACGTATTACTAGGGAAGGGATGTGATTTGAATCAGTACTTGTTTACATTAACAACAATAATTATTATAATTATTATAATTATTATTATTATGAAAACTCTGTTCCTTCAGGTCCACCCAGACACAGCTGTGGATCTCTACATGTGGACAAAACATCTCCAGGGTCCCTGGAACTTTGTTTCACAGCTTCATTTCAATCTCCCGTCCATTTCCTGTGATCAGAGTAAATTCGGCGTCATGTTGCGTAAACTGTGAGTTTTAGGAAATCACCGAAACGGCCTGGACGTCAGTAAAAGCGTGAATGATGCTGCAGCTCTTCTCTCAGTCAGTCACTTGGACGTACACCATTTGGCCCGTGATAGGCACAGTCGCCCTTTGACCTTTGACACTGGACAACGAACGCCCGCATTCAACGCAGTTCAGTTCCTTCACACGTGACCTCGCTGGTAGCGAGAGGAAACCAACAAGTCAGAAGTGCCATTCTACTTCTGTTTTTGACAGCTGAGGTTTCCCAGAAACCTCTTTGCTCTTCGTCAGTCGGCTCCAACTTCAACATTTTTCGAGCGTGATATGCCGCAGATGTCTGATTAAACGCTGACACGGACTGACGTGTCGCCATCTGAGCTGAATGCATCGACATGAAACAACTGTAAACGTCAACAGGAGGGCACACATGACGTGTGATGCAGCGGGTTGGACAGCAGGTGGTGCTGTTGTCCCGGAGGAAAAACATGTACTCAGGCAGCTGGAGCCCAGTCGTCATTGTGGACAGCGATTACGGACCAGAAATGTTGAATAAATCCTCAAGTTCCAGGCGTTCACAGACGTTTAACTGCTGCTACATCTTCTTTGTCTTCAACACTTTAATGCCACAAGTTTCAAGTTAAATTTCCATCGTGTACCGAGACAAATATGGGAAAAGTATGTTTTGGACTGAAAATGGACTGACACAAATAACGACGTACACAAGAGACTGGGAGCTGAAACACGAAAAGCAAGTAAACAAAAGTCTTTGGACATTTTTTTTTTGTCGTCGTCGTGGAGGAACTCTGGGAGTTCATGAGTATTTCATGCAAATGCACAAAATCAGAATCCCGTGTAAAAAAAACAAAAGCTGCTCACTCTGGGAATGGAGGGGAAAGACTGAACTGGTTCTTAAACAGGTGTTGGCAACTGTGTGTTAACTGGAAAAGTAGAAAAAAGTGAGTAAGAACGTAAAAGAAGGAGTACAGCGTCTGGACAAATGAAGTACTTCCCCCCCTGCTGTCGTCCACCTCCACCCCTGGTCCTTCAGACGGAGGGACAGCGGCGGGAAATGTTCAGTTTGTGTCGCTGGTTTTGTCCACAGTCTGTTTGTCCTGGAGGAGCGTGATGAGGGACTCCCACGCTGCCTGGCACTGTGGGGGGACGGGGGAGGGGGGCGTCATTCTTGAAAACAAAGTTCTCAAATACGTTCTGGTCGTCACCGACTTGGTCTTTAGCTGTCGTGCGTCTTATTCGTCACCTGGGCCAGGACGGCTGTCACCAGCCCGATGTGCGGTGACACCTTACTTGTGTGTGTTGTTTGGGCTCCTCACCTTCTCGTAGTAGCTGACGTTCTTGTCGGCCACGTCGCTGAGCAGCTGTTTGAAGTCCTGCCTCTTGTTGCTCTGCCAGCGCTCCCAGTCGGCCTTCAGGTCGGCGTTGAAACACTCCACTCTGTCCTGGCATTTCTCCACCTCCGCCGGCATCTAGCAGGAGACAGAGAAAACCAGCGCTGCGGGGGTCATGAGGGGACTAAGGGCTAAGGACTACCGGGAGCTGGGTCACACACGGGGGGGAGGAGGGGGCAGGATCAGCGACGGATGACGCCGGAAGCTTTTATCTTCAACACACTCGGTTCATTTTTCAGGTTGTTTTTTTTTTTTTTGTAGCGACGTGGAGAATGTGGGTTTCATGTGTGTAATGGCAGCGGGGGGTGGGGCGGTGGGGGGCTTACAGGCATCCTGTCCTCCTGTTTGCGCAGCACGGCGGCTTCTAGTCGGCCTTCGTACTCCGCCTGGCTCTGGTCCCGTTTCTTCAAAACATTCTGGAACCAAAACGCATTCACCTGTTGACACTTTGGGTTTTGCTGAGTCAGTGTGACGTTTTAGTGGGGGCTGAACACGACACTGAACATTCAGATTCAGATCAGACAGGAACGCTGTCGCCTCAAGGGAGAAGCATCTATGAAGTAGAACGTGGTGAAATAGACTTAAATCAGCTTTTCTGAGTCTAAATAACAAATAATCACTTTGAAAACATCTATTTTGAACCTTTTATTTCCGTTGGTCAGGAGCTCTTCAGGAGCTGTGTGAAGTATTTCCAGAGATTGTTCTGGTAGGTCTTCACCAGATGGCTCACCTTCATGGACTCGATGTACAGGACGTACTCTCTGAGGACAGGCAGGAAGTCCTGGCTCATGTTGTCACTCAGGTCGGCCATCGCCCGGCAGCAGCTGGACACGCTGTCGGCCACGCCCTCCAGGGGGCAGCGGAGCTCCTCCTCTGACCCCGCCCAGCTGGAGTACACGCTGCCGTACTCCCGCTGCTCCACCAGGTACTCTGGGGAGCGCAGGAGAGACGACGTCTGACAAGCGGTGTTACGACCCGTCACCTCGGAGGACCCTCTCCCGTACCTGACTGCTCTTTGAGGATGCGCTGAGCGATGCGGTCAATGGTCCCCAGCTTCTGGCTGAAGGTGTCCAGGTACTCCCCCATGGCGCAGAACTCGGGCGGCCGCGCTCGCAGCTTGTAGCCTCCGGCCACGTGCTTCACGGACTCCCCCACCTTGGTGAGCAGAGCCAGACCCTGACGCTTGTTGAGGTCCTACAGAGACGTCACAGCCCAGAACTGTCAAATGACTTTGACCGCTTTACTGTCGTTGAACGCACATTAAAGGAAAGGACGTTACTTGGGTAAAATAAAGTCTTCATAAATCATTAAAAAATGAGTCTGTGACACTATGGGGACAGAATGGCTGTAAGTGTGATGGTGATGTTGGAAAATACATGTTGCTGTTTCTGTCCGTTGTTGACAATTTAAATCATAAAAGAAGTTACATTGCATAAATAACTAAAATACAAATAGTCACAGAATCTAAATGTACATAATATGTACATATATTATATAATAACAATAATAGTGCTATTATTATTATTATTATTATTATTATTACTACAACTGTTTATGTTCATGGACATAAAGTCTTTTCCAGGCTGGTGATCATGAGTTAAAACAGCTTTGAAGAAACCTGACTCAGTATTCAGTTACATCTAGAAAACGCTGAGTCGCCGTACCTTGGCAGACAGGAAGGCGTTGAGATATGGGTTAAAGGAGAGGACGGGGTGATCGGCGACTCGCTTCAGGAACTTGTCCAGCGCTTTCATGCGGGTGTCTACAAAGTCTTCAGAAAAGCGATCCACCACGCCCTTCATCACAAACTTCTCCGGCAGCGGCTGGACGGGACGAAGGGAGGAGGGAACAGGAAGAGAACATGAAGGACGCCGTCGGACGGTGAGACGGGAGCGTGGCTCGGGTCACCTACGGGGATGAGGTGCGTCAGCTGACTGTCCTCCAACTTGATCCTCAACCAGTCAAAGTCCTGGTAGCGCCGTCGCACACAGTATTCGGGCAGGTCGAACTCCAACCGCGTCGTCTGCGGGAGAGGACACGCATCAGTTTCCATACCTGACATCACATAACCTCACACACAAACACACACACCAGATCAGCCTCAGGTTCTATTGTGTTCAGTTCTACGTACACATCCCGTGTCAACACAGAAACCGTGTCCCTGAACAGAGACACTTCCAGTGGTTTACTGACAGTCGCCAACACTGACGCGCCACATTGACACCTCGTGTTCGTGTTCAGCTGTGATATTTGTCTAAGGCCTTTTTGGCCGACGACGGATTCCGACCCGGTGTGCGGCCGTTTCCCTCTAAACCTCAGCTCATGACCTGCTTGTTCAGCAGAGCAACTTCTCTCGACGGAATTCAATCGTGTTTTCCGGTGACTTTGGGACACAGTGAACAAAAAGTCATGTTCTATTAGTTTACCGGCGGCAAATGCTGGCTTCTCTCGACATCCGATGATTAATGGGCCAAAATATAATAGCCACAGATGTGAGGGGGCGGTGGGGACATGTACCCAACGCATTTATTGTCAAGACTCATTTTGTACACCCACCACTTCTTTTTTATTTTCTTTCCAAATCTGAACCTATGACGACGGTAGTGGAGTCCTGGTTCTTTTCCACCACACTGGTCCAGCAGGTTTTTGTCACAGACAAATGAGAGAGCAGAGACGGAGCGGGACTCGATCGGATGGACTGATTCTGTGTGGATGGATTTACACACTGAACGTGAGACCTGAGCGATGTTCAGCGGTTTAAATGGACTGTAGATCAGTTAGAAACATCTAGAACATCTCTGTCATTCACTGATGAAATTTATAAAAAGACAAGGAGCGTCAGTACCGCTAAATGGATGCGAGTGCATGGGGTGTGTGGGGGGGTCAAATTCAAATTCAAACACTGGGCGTGTGCAAAAAAAGTGAAAAGTTGCCCTCGTGGATAAACTGCAGTCAAATAAACATGACAGCGCCATCAGATGCAAGTATGTGGACTTTGTCTTTATGAGTTGATACACACAGCTGCTACACAAACACACACCTCTGAAGTATCACTAACTGTGGAAACGGGAGGAAGCTGCTGCGGCAGCAGGTACCTTGGTGGAAACTCTGTAGGTGATGTAGGTCTCCATGGTGGAGACGTGCTTCTTTGGGTCGTCCACTGTGACAAACAGGTCACGGGTCTCTGTGGAGGAGTAGGGGTCCTGGACGTCCGCTTCCAGGTCGTCGTCCAGCTGCAGCCTGTTGAACAGTGAGGACGCGGAGGCGGGACTGGAGGTCTCTGCCGGCGTGCCATTGGTGAGGCCCGATTCCTGAACAGACAAACATGACCAAACACAGACTCAGACGCCTGCGAACAAAGAGCTGACAGAAGGATGCAGCTGTTGAATGAGGCTCTTGTTCAGGTTGCATCATTTGGCAACATCTCCATGTTTGTCCCTCCAACTGATTGTTGGACAAGACGGAATGTGTGGGAACACGGAGGGTGTGTGTGGCAGATGATGTCCAACCTTTTAGAAAAGACTCCCGACACTCTGCTGCCAACCTGACTGGTAATCACAGATAATTGCATTGATCATTAGATCACTGTGAATGAACAACTAGGCCATCGCAGCAGCAGCATCACACTCAGGCAGATGTTGAGAAAGAAGGGGAAAAGATCACACAGACAGAGCCGGATGTGTGTGTACTACACAGCAGATGTGTGTAACATTTTGCATAAAAACATGTTTCCAGTCATGTCGGATTCTAGCTGAGGTGAAAGCATGTCTACCCCAGTTAGCGACCATGTAATTGATGACAGCAAGGCAGCGTTGACATGATCATAATCCTCAAACTGAGGCAGAGGACGGAACAAATTGTCGTTTCGCTGTCTGTTAAATGTCAAGATACCTTGTGACAAGAGTGACAACAGTGTGTGAGTGTGTGTGTGTGTGCGCGCATGTGTGCATGACCTCTGACCAGAGTGTTAACTTTTACTGAAATGTGCTAACATGTGATCTGGTGTCACCTGAATACCAATCCTGGTGATAATAAACAGCAGACAGTGATTCCAGATGAAACACCAGCAAGAGTACGAATTTGAGTTTTTAGTGTGGCAAAGAAAGATTCAATGTGTAATGTAAGATGAAAAACGAAATCTGTTGTGAATTTTAGCCAACGTATTTGAGTTTCCTGTGTAAAATAGCAGTTTAACACCCCCCAACACACACACACACACACACACACACACACACTGGCAGTGACTGAACAGCAGACTGCACATTATATGTGTCTGTGTCTGTAAGAGTTTATATTTAAATTACATGTGTTATGTTGATATTAACACCCAGTTTCCATCCAAACTCCTGTTACCGACATGAACTTTGTATGAAATAGACCCCGTGGAGCGGGCTCCTTCCCTCGGTGATGTCCGGACCGTACCTTGTCCTCTCCGGTGACGGTGACATCTGGCCCCGGGGAGGCGGGCTGCTCGGCGGCGGACAGCGGGTGGAGGATCTCTGCGATGGGCTTCTGCCCCGAGCTGGCCAGGCCTCTGGGAGCGCTGACACTCATCCTGCGGGGGGCGCGACAGACGGGCCGGGTGCCAGCGGGGACCGGTTGTCCAGTTTTCCGACGCCGAAAGCGATTTCAGAGACACACGGAGGGTTTTTGCTCCGCTCGGTTTCCTCTGCTGGGACGTTAAACCCGCTACTTTGTCACAACTGTCAGCTGACCCGCACTGCGCAGCTGCGGAAGTTAAACTACATGAACCCGGAAGTAAACAAACCCACGTGACATTGTGCGATTGATTACGAAAAAAATGGGAATTAGAAATGACAAAAGTTTTAGCTGTAAATATTTGATGCTTTCTTAAATAATATACATCACAACAAGAAACAAAAAGTTTCTCAACGCTCCACATTGAAAAAAAATCGTATATCTTTCTCTTTCTCAAATGAAAATGGTAAATTGATCCCTACTTGACCTTTTTTCTTTTTTATTATTTTGTAATATATTAGGGGTTTAATTATTATTTCTTAAAACATGGTTCATAAAAATAATTACTATTTTATGCTCTGTATTATAATGAAATGACTGTGTTGAATTACTTCATAATGTATAAGTGTGTTATAAATACAAACTAGACTGTAATAACGTAACTACCATTGTTACAGAAGGTACAGGAAACAATAAGGGACTTGTGTCAGTAAAAGATCGAATTAACTGAATATGAAGAAATGTGTGTTTGGGGCTGTTAAATCGCTTACATTTCAAATGTGGAGAGTCACAGCGTAATGTAATTTGTCAAAATAAAGATATCTAATAAAAGCTGGAAATTTTCCCACTGGAACGTTGTGCAGGGAAAGTAAAACATGTACTGGAAATACGATGTAAAGTCCTGTTAAAATGCACTTCTCGAAATTAGCCACACGGTGGCACCATCAATAAGAAACAGACTGACACTCTCTCTCTCCCTCTCTCTCTCTCTCTCTCTCTCTCTCTCCCTCTCTCCCTCTCCCTCTCAGTGTCAGACAGTTTAGTTTACAGTTTAGATGGAATATGAGTGAGAGCATCTTGTTGCCAGTGGAGCGGAGGCAGCGGGGCGAAGAGCCCGGCTCAGGTGAGTGTGTCCAATTATCTTATAGTAGATCTTACAGGGAAAAAATGGCTTGAAGGGAAGGAAAAAAAGAAACATTTTATGGAGTTTAAGGCTGCAACTGCAAGTAAATAAAGCAGCTTTATAACAAACATTAGTTTCTTGATATTCATGAAAATAGATGCTAATTTTCAATGAACTGACTTCTCTATGACTTCGCTCTATGCCCCTCCCCCCATCAGAGTACATTAAAATACACTCGTAAAAGTATTTCCTGTCATTTATATTTTTGAATAAGACAATTTTGCATTTTTCTAAATTGTTTATGTCGTCCTCTTTTGACTGTGGATATGTTTCCCTGCACATGATTTAATAATGTTATCTGATGTGATCTGAAGATCTGTGATCAGTCACTTCTATTCAGATTATACATACATACTATTCATGTGTACTTAAAACAGGCAGTTCATTGTGTGTATTGGTGAGGCAGAAGGGTTTGGTTTTGTCTCTGACTATGCAGAGAAACCTGGAACATTTGTTTCATTCAAATTCAAGTCAAATTTCAGACTTTAACTTGCATCATCAGAGTCAGAGCCGAGTTATTGTGAAAGTTGGGATGAAAAAACATACGATCTGTGTCACCCACATGATGAGAGTTCTTGGGTCCTTTGCAGCGGCGAAATATCATTATCAGAAATAAGCTGCACACTCACACTTTACCTGCACACAAATAGCATAGTTGTGAATGTGGAAGATGCACATGAGCTACTGACTCCCAGCTGATTGAGGTCGTTCTGGCTCTAAACATAACGCAGAGGAGATGTGGATGTTTACAAGGTCGTGTGTGTGTGTGTGAAGAGGATGACAATGGAAAAGGCTTGTGTTGAAAAAGGTGTGTCAGAGCATCATGAGCTGTTTAAGTAAGAGTCATGTAAGTTTTACTTGTTACTATGGTAACACCGACACTAAAATTGAACACAGAGAAGAGGAGCATGGTCCCTGTGAAAGGAAGGATGATGCGTAAATTCATGAGGCGTTCCACATTTGTCACAACGGCTCACAGTTTCATTGTATTTTTCTAATTTCTAATTAATCTTTTGAGTCTTAAGTAGAAGAGCTGTCAGCTTCCTGGACACAAACTGAAAGACGGTTTCAGTGAACACTCTGATTGGGTTCTAGTTGTAGAATAGTTCTACATAGACCATTGAGGTCTATGTAGGAGGGCAGCAGGATTCTGAACCAGCTGAAGGGTCTCCAGAGAATCACAGGGAAACACTGACGATAAAGAACTGACACCGTAAATCAGTCAGAAATGCATGGATCAGTTCTTTTTTGACACACATCAAACAAACACCACATCAAAGTCCAACAAATATAAAAACCTTGACTGTATATAACATTAAATCAGAAATTAACTGTTGGGATCACAGTCAAAGTTCTTCATATTTACTGTTTTCAGTTCTGCTGCTCAGTGTTTCTGCTTGTCAGCTTTGCATATCAGATGCGTTGGCCCGTTGTTTTCATGAAAACCGACAGGATTAGATCGAATTTAGATCCGGTTCAGATACAGTGAGGTCACCGAACACATAAAAGATGCAGTTAAAAGACGATAAAGAAAAGTCTGCTGCCTTTGTTGGCCGGTAATCTTCACCAAACAGATGACTTTCGTTCTGATGGACTGATATACTGTCACATGAAAAGACGCTGATGAAAAGGTGTGTTGTCAAAACAATTCCTTGGGTCTCTGTTTCAAACCCCTGTTTGGTCATAAATCACTTTCATTGTGTTTCCTTCAACAGTCATTCTCTGTCTCTGGATGTCTGCTCTGAAAAAGCATCAGCTCCTCAAACACATTACACTAGTATTTAGTTCTATATTATATGGAGGTAGTCTGTGTGTGTGTGTGTGTGCGTGTGTGTGTGTCCTTTAAACACACAGCACTTGAACCAATGGGTCGTTTAAGTCTAATCTCTGAGTCAATCTAATGATTCTGGTATCTACTTTATGTGATTTGATTTGATTTATTCATTTCACCTTAATTACATCTGCAAACTTATATTGTATTCATATTTTATTTAATACGTATTCTTATATGTTGAACATTTCAGCAGATGTTTTGTTTTTTCTTTGTTTTTGTTCCTCAGCTCAGTCACACGGGGTCACAGTGGATCCCTAATATCTGGTACCCACATATTTATGCCAGTACAGAGGAACATATATAGCAAATATTTAGTCTGTGACTTATATTTAATCACAGCTATACCATCTCCTCCATTCATGTTGTGTTGTGTTCACAAGCCTATATTCAAAAAACGGTCCCATGACCCCCTCTCTTCCCCTCCGTCATTGTTAATTTTCACCCGCATCTGCTCATATGACTCTTTATTTCTGTCATAGTTTTAATCCATTTTTTAAAGTTTGGTGCCAATGTACTTTTTCATGTCCTGGGGATGTTTCTGGCTGCCGTGACCGTCCCGACCTTTATAACTGCAAAGTCATGTTTTGACACTCCCATTATTTGCGTTCGGTCACCCAGTAAGCAGTCTTGGCCCCCCACAGGTGCGCTTTTAAAAGGGTTGTATCAAACTACATTCCCATAGCACATGTAGGAAAGTCACTGCCTCTGTAACACATTTCCAGTAGAGATGATCCGATAATAATGGAGTCTACAGGGGGTAAAATAGAATGAATGTATTAACTCCAACTGACGGGTAAACTGGGTAAACTGACGTGTTTTCCTGAGTTAGGGTCAGTCTTTTCACTTGTGAACCGCTCTGTTGTTTTTCTTGCTTGGAGCTGCTGGAACAATCGGATTCTGATGTGGTCAGACTGCAGGTATGACCATTTCTCAATGAACAGGGCAGATGTGAGAAACTGTGAATGCAGCTAATTAATAAAACGTCTCTTACAAGTAGTAATTAGGGGGATTGAACCTGCAGAAATTAGCACAAGTAGTTAACTTTTTGTCGGCGCCATCAGCAGCTTTGCCCTTATTAGCGGCTCCCTGAAGACATTTGGGAGAGAGCGACTGCCTTCAGGATAAATTTAGGCCGGCCAGCTCATTTCCCTGGGCTATAGCCGTGTTCATTATCAGTGGAAGGCCACTTCACCCACAGCAACAGATCCATCTATACTTGGTTATCATTACAACGGCGTGCGTCCATCGTGTCTGCACACCGGAAACCATTTCCCTTTCAAAAAGAGCCATTTACAGCTGTTTGTGTGTGACGTCCGTGTCGTGTGAATCTAAAATGGGAGCAGTTCTGACACCATTCACCACGGCAACAGGACATTACACCTCTGAATGTACAATCCCCTCCAGGAGTAGGAACGGGCTGCAGGTATAGAAAGTGTCCCGACTGACGAAGGAACATCTTAGGGAATCATATCAGCAAGTATCACATCAGCAGGTTTTCAGACTTCAGGTTGAGATTGCTGAATAACCAGAGAATTTGTGGACAGAGAAGCAGTGTTGGAAGCCGGGAAATGCTCAAAAGTAACGTATTTTGAGGGAAATTATCGTCCTGTCAGAACCAAAATAACCCTAGTCTAGTGACGTGTCCGTCCATGCCGAGGCGTCTAAGTGTGTGTCAAGTAATTCAGGAAGATATTTTTGAAGCGCCTATGGAGGCTTGTGTCGAGGGTCGAGGACATGTCCCACGTCTTCAGTCATATGAGCAGTAATGTCTGAACTGAACATGTGTGTTTTGTATTGAAAACACACATGTTGATGGAAATCACATGTTGTTGATTAACTATACTGGTTAATTTGCTGTCAAACCTATTGTTTACCCACTGTTCATTGGATTATTTTGAGCTTTAAAGTGTGTTAAGAAGGAGACGGTGCAGCTCTGACAAAGGGAACAAACGATCTGAGCGCCGTGTTCGCACACGCAGACGACAGGGGAGATGCTGCCTGTATTTCTGATGTATGTCGGGCTCATTTTGCATCTGTGTGTGTGTGTGTTTGTTTGTTATTACCTTCTCAGTGCACCCTCCTCATCCAGCGATCACCATCCTCACTGTGACAATTCTAGCGCGCTCAATTACCCTTTCACAGCCCATTACCCTCACCCACACAGCTTCATCTCCCTGACATGCTTCATCCACCTGCGAGTGGCATCTCTCTGCGTCGGTCAGATTTACTGCGCCCTGCACCCGGGGAAACTCAGGGGCTTTTATTCAGTAATTGAAGATTTGTCTGAGGTCAGGTCCGATGTTATTAGGACGTAGTAGGTGTGATCTTCCTGGGTCTCATTAAAACAAACAGTACCGTCACCGTCTTATATTCACTTTTATTAGCTTTATTCTTGTTTATTCGGGGACCTTCTTCAAAATACACCTGTCTTATCTTGGGGCATCGCTGGGTTAAATATATAACACAGTGAAAACGAGATTTGAATAGTTTTGGTCTTGTGTTACACTCACTCTACCCTCAAAAACCAACATCTTTCTGTATTTTAGCTGCCTAATATGGTCTTTAAAGTGTGTCCAGATGCTGCCTGGTTGTGCAGCTGCTTCTTCCTCCAGCATTAACTGTGCTGTTCCACGTCGATAGGACCAGTGTGGCTTCTTACCACCAAGTATTGTGATGTGTACTGGGTTTTTATTCAGTTTTTCGATCCTGGCTTGAGGTCCTGACTTGATGCACAGTCTATCCTGAGCTGGCCTGGTTGTCCACAGAGGGTTGTGTTCAATTAAAATATATTCACATCCTAGGTTTTCTCACCTACATGAAATACTGGTTAACAGAGCTCAGCCCACGACCACACCATCTGTAGGAGTCACACTCGGCGTCCTCCACCTATCTGACGTAACTGAGTCCTGGAAATCTCCTCCAGGGAGAAACAAGGCTTTTCTTTCTTTTCTCATCTGGCAATGTCCAGTGTATGTGACAGATATCAGAGCAAAGTACAGAAAGTAGTATTTACTTAACATGTTACCATAATAAGACAATGTGAGGGTTTGGAACTCGCTGCTATAACTCTCAGTAATGCCCCATTACTTGGACTGTTGGGGTGTTGGCTTGTTCACAGGGAGTTTGATGGAAGATTGTTATCAGTTTCTTTCTCCAGTCTGTGGTGAGACGAATGCGGAACTTGTTATCTTAGCAAAAGGAGGTGTGGAGGAACGCTTCATTTTTACCAAAGAAGGGAAAGCTTTTCTCCAGGTAGTTCAGACTTTGCCAAGTTGTGTTTCACCTGCAGCTTTTAGGGATGTTGAGGCTGATGTGGACTGTATTACCGGGTTACTTTGGATGAAGTTGTTCATTACATGTTGTCTGTGACAACGTGTGGCGATTTGAGGGAATGAAGCAAAAGCATAAAGTGCTTTGATTTCAGTGGAGGTGAGAAGAAATGCACAAGAAATGCAGTCGCCGGGGATGCAAATGTGTCAACTGCAAAACGTCACCAGCATAAATAAGAATAAATCAACGATCAAGCTTCTCACTTCTCTGTGAGGTCCAGCTCCAAAGGCAGAGACCTCAGAGAAAAGACGCAGGAAGGATTTACCTGTGTGCTCCTCTTCATGGGTACAAATGGAAAAGAGATTCAGGGATGTAACAGACAAAACAAAATCAATACTCCATCAATACTATTTGTGCAACGATTTCATACAGCGAAAAAGGAAAGCTTCGTGACGACGTGCTGACAGAATCGGACAGAATCAGTCTCTCTGGTTTCAACATCTGCACCAAGACCACAAAGGAAAACACACTCACAAACATCCTGCATGCAAACACAAACCCTCGACTGACGAGACCGCTGCCTCACAGACTCATGACGTACGAAGCAGTTGTGTGTGTTTTTGCTTTTGTGTTTGTTTGCCAGCTGTCCTTACTCAGACATTTGAAAACACAGAGGAATAGACTGGAGAGTGTGACACCACTCACTCTCCCTGGCGATAGGACCACAGTCTCCTCCTCCACATACAAACCAACACCTCTGTGTATGAGCGCACGCGCGCGCACACACACACACACACACACACACACGCACAGCCCTCTCACAATCTGACGTGTGAACTGATATGAAAATAATTTACTTCCCATCTGACAAGAAAACGTGGAGTGTTTAGATTAGATTACTTGGTAGATTCACAGTAATTCTTTGGTTGAGTAGCTTTGAACTGTGTGTGTGTGTGTGTGTGTGTGTGTGTGTGTGCACGCGTTTTAGCAATGCTGAATATATCATTATCATAACGTTCTACAAATCTGTTTCAGTTCCACACAGAGTGTTCCTGATGCGGCGGTAGAGAGAGATCAGACAGATAGAAGGATAAATGGGAACGTTGGCTGATAAACGGGATGTAACGATGTGATGTGGCCCAATGTGGAATTACATGGAGAAAAAAAATGGCCCAGGGGCTGGATTTACTTTTCGACCTCTGGTCTAGATGTTTATCAGATGCCACAACACCAGTTCTTTGCTATGCGTTAAACAAGTGTCTCCTGTCCAGGTCTGTTTATTATCCACAGCCTCAGGATTTACACGGACAGGGATCACATGAACGGTGTGAAGACTTAACTAACCGGTACCCTGGAAAACTCCACAGAGCCCCTTGACTGACAATTTTCCCGAAACGTATCAATGTTCTATTCTACAGTACATGTACTATATAACAGATTATGAAACGAACAACTGTGGCTCCAGAGTCACCCAGCTGATACAGTTTCTTTAGGTTACGTATTTTTTTTATTCGCACCAGCTTTACTATGAATCAGCACTAAGAGGTGTACAGGCTGTAAATAGGGACTCGGCTCCCCACATCGCTGTGGTTCGTCTCCCAGCACACGCAACATCCAGGAGATCTCCAACAACCCGTCAACAATGGTTCCTCGCTGTCTGTCTCTCTTTTCACTCCTATTATGTAAATATTCTCTTGTTCCTCAGAGTCAGAAGTGTGAGTACGAGTAGGAGGTTGGGTGGTGTTAATTTTGTTTTGCCCAGTGATGATTGCTGCATGAGAGAAAGAGAGAGAGAGAGAGAGAGAGAGAGAGAGAGAGAGGATCCGACTGATTATGGTTCATCTGGAACGTTGGAGACAGTAATCAGTGTTATTTGAAAATCAGATTACGATCCAATCTGTGCATCATTGTTTAACACCTTGACATTTGATTGTTTACAGCGTGTTTGAATGGAATTCTTGTCTCCCAATCATGGATGGATTATTTGAAGCGCGACGGCCTGACACAGTCCTGCTCCTCCTCCCCTCCCCTCCCCCTCCTCCTCACCGAACAGTGTGAACCGAAACATCTGAAACAGCAGTGATTTGAAAAAGAGGCCGGGACGAAACTATTTTCATTCCTCGCAAATCTATGTGTGTAACAGTAGGTGCACACGGCCTGAACCTCCGCTGCCTCACAGTGGACTTTGGAACAAGTGTGACCCTCGTCGTTGCCGTCAGATGTGGTTCGATGACACAGCCGACGTTCTACGTCTAAGAATTTGTAGAAATCCTATCACATACGCCTTCATCAACATTTTACAAAGGTTTATTTGTATTCCACCTCTTCGTTTGGCTCCTATCTGTTTTTAACTGCAAAAAAAAAAAAAAAAAAACGAGCGGGGGACGTTCATACTTAGAGGAACAAATGAAACAATGCTGTAATCAAACCCAAAGAACAGAAAAACAGAAATCACTTTGTCAAACTCTATGTATATAGTTGTAGAATTCGTTTTGTCTGTTAATTATAATATATTCACGTAGACCTGATGCTTGACCTTTTGGAGCAGAGGCCTGAACACAGCTTGAAGGGGTAAATACAGTGTAGAGCTGCCAGAGGCAGGCTGACGTACAGCCAGCGCCTGAACGCATCCCACTGTGAGACACGTATGGACGACAGAGGCTTCAGGGCTTTCACGGCACAGCACACGTTAGCGGATGGGGGTTCCCCTTTAACACCAGCCTACTCCAGAACCCCTCCTCAATCCTTCCACAGAACGTCAAGGCAGGTCGGCCTAGAACGACTAAAATGTGCCAAAGTTTACTATGGGGTAGCAGAGTATATAAAAGGCCATGAATGCTCACGTTTATGGCTCGCCAGCGCTGCGGGGATGATATTGACCCCTAAGTGCGATATGATAGTCGTCATAAAAACACAGAAGTG
Source organism: Aeoliscus strigatus (assembly GCA_901007665.1). Taxonomy (NCBI): domain Eukaryota; kingdom Metazoa; phylum Chordata; class Actinopteri; order Syngnathiformes; family Centriscidae; genus Aeoliscus; species Aeoliscus strigatus. The sequence goes on from CAAKHB010003622.1 coordinate 50,110, forward strand.
AAGCAGATGTTGTAATAGGTGCTGAAAGCTGATAAAAGGCCTTATCGTCTTTAAGCTGAACAGATAAATAAACCTCTGCTGTTACCCGAGAAAGATTTTTATAACACTGACAAGCCAGAAGAACAGGTCAAAGCCAACGTTGTGAGAAAAAGTTAGTCAGTCTGGAGTTTTTAATCAACTGAGAAACAAAATATGCTGAGTGGATGCGATGGAGGATCGTTTATAAATTGGTTGCCGCCTTAGGAGATTAGTTTTTTTGAAGCACCTCTCCGCCACAACTCAAACGATTGACTTGTAAAAATGAGAATTTCAGGGACAACACAAAGGTTCCTCCTCAAGTGTCACATGACAGAGAAAACAAAGACATTCTGTGTTGACTCATGCACTTGGACCAAATGGAGGCAGTGAAAGTCACCACACAAAAGGATCCAAAGTAATTAGAAATGACGGATTTGACAAAACGAAAAGACTTCACGGGGACATTGACCGAGCCATTGTGCTTTAACCCTTTATCTGTCTGCAGACGGAGCATTGTGCTGTTGTTAGTGAAATCAATGCTGTCCGGGTTAAATAAGGGCTGCAGGCTCAAACCGACTGTCCTCCAGCAAGGAAAACAGGAGCTGCTCAGTCCATACCAGCCCCAGTGGTGGTGCACAGGCGCTGATAACTGACCTTTGACCTTCCTTGACAGAAGAATAAGGAGGGATAATTTCCCTTGGGATACCGATGGTTTAAGACAAAGACAGTGTAACAC
>CAAKHB010003622.1:50883-68641 GCA_901007665.1 Aeoliscus strigatus
AGACAAAGACAAAGTAACACGCTTGTGTAGTCTGACAGAGACCATGTTGCCTGTCGCAGCATATTTGGTTCTTTAATAACGCGGTTTCAAGCTGAAATCCACGAATGTATCTGGGGTGATGTGGGATTGGTGCATCAATGCAGGCGCAAGAGTAAACAAACAAACAATCAGAGCTCCTTCACTGTTGTTTGCGTGAGCTGGCGACTATTTTTGGTCCAATTCCTTTGTGTGTTTGTGTGAACAGGGCGAGAACATGGGGTGACAAAGACTCTGCTCTGCTGACGTCAGCACTGATGACCAGTGATGGCCACAGCATCATCTTATTTGTAAGTAATACAGTCACACTGTTTGGTAACGAAAATGTTTGCTTTTTAGAACTTTCATGTGTTTCATCATGCAAACAATATTGGAAAGTAGCACAAAGTGATGGAATGTGAAATACCCAGGATTTGACCCACGCTAACCCACCATGCGGTAGCATGAAAATGCTACCACAGACGTCTGTTGGTCGATGGAAGATTAAATTTACGAAGACATCTAAATCTGTGTGAACTCTCTTTTTTTTATTGTTTCACAATGTTCTGCCGCAATCGAGAAATCACTTGTTGGGCAACAGGTTGCGCCAAATCAGCACTGTATTGATATTAGAATCTCTCAGAATCTGTGGCTGTTCAATGTGCGTACATGGGATGATGTAGGTTTCTGTGTCACACAGACACATATTCATGTATTATTGAGTGTGTTTAGGCTCCTGTGGATTCTACATATTGACCTTTTCTAAAAAAAAAAAAAATATCAAAATGTGTTTGTATAAACAAGAAAATGCAGACAAGCATCCATATTTGAATTTAGGTGTGTGAAAACGATGAGTACATGTGGAGCAGGTTTATGTTGTGTTTTGCAGTTTGGTGGATGATGTAGTCAACACAGACCATCGACATCAGGAGCAGCAGGAATTCTTGAGCTCACTGAAGACGACCGTCATCACCATCTTCCTCTCCATCATCATCATCATGACCGTGTTCGGAAACCTGCTGGTGATGGTGGCGCTCTGCAAGGACCGACATCTGCGGTGAGTCTGGCAGCAACAAGCTCCTCATGACGTGAGTGTGCAGGTGTCAGGTCGTGATTCCAACCAAACAAACCCAAGCAGATTGTGACCCTTTGGTTTTTTGTGTGTGTGTTTTTTTTATTAGTCAGTCGTGGGGCTTCAGTTAGTCATTAACATCTTCGAAGGTAGTTTAGTGCTTGCGACCTGAGAGTTGTGGACCTCACGGGTCATCTATGGGCCGTATATAATGAGTTGCAGTGTCAACTGATCCAAGTGACCAAAACAGCTTCTTTTACTTCTTTTACCATCTGAAATACAAACCCTACTGTCCTTAAAGAACTGGGAGGAGAAACCTTGACAAGCAACATGGCCCAATGGAGGTGGTGATATGCGACAGACTTCCTTTGACAAATCTTGACATTTTAGGAATTTTTAACTGAATCCATCAATCAGCACATCAACGATCGTGTCCTGCTCCGTCTCTATTCTCCCAGTTGTCTGTGACAAAACCATCTGGAACCGTGTTGTAGAAAAGCACCACGACTGTGACGACTCCACTGTCGTTGTCATAGTTGCATATCGCCATTTAAAAAAAAAACAAAAGTGGAGGGTACGAAATGAATCTTGACGAATAGTGGTGGGTACATGTTCCCAACGTCCCCCAGAAATCAACTGGGCAGTTTAATTCACCTCAGCAGGTTACCTGGATGACTGAGGACCGTCACCGACGGTCTCATACCGAAGTTCCCTCTGAAGCCTACAAACATGTCGGATGGTGATCGGTGAGTGTAAACGCCTCGTTCTCCCTCTCAGAAAGAAGAAGACCAACTACTTCATCGTGTCGCTCGCGTTTGCTGACTTGCTGGTCGCACTGGTGGTGATGCCCTTCGCTGCGATCGAGTTGACCACGGGTCAGTGGCACTACGGCGAGATCTTCTGCCTGATCCGAACATCTCTAGATGTCCTGTTGACAACAGCGTCCATCCTGCATCTGTGCTGTATCGCACTGGACAGGTGAGAAGGACGTCTATGTACATATAAATGTGTAAAATACTATAAAGAGATGCAATGTGGTCGAGCACAGATGAAGAAAGGAAAGGAGTCGTAATACATCATGAGTACGTCCAACCATAAGAAAGTTAATCGAGAAAAAGTCACTGAAGGTAATTAGCGGTGGAAATAATTGTAATCTCATGTCAACATCAGTTCAACTGCGTCCACTAGCAACATTTCAGAGGAGAGAAATGCCGCACCAGAGTTGCACCGATAAAAGGTCAGTGACTCACCTCCCTTTCGTCGTCGTGTGTGTGTGGTGGATATTTCAGGTACTATGCTATCTGCTGCCAGCCACTTGTCTACAGACACAAGATGACCCCTGTCCGAGTGGGAGTGATGCTCAGTGGCTGCTGGCTCATCCCCACTTTCATCTCCTTCCTACCCATCATGCAAAGCTGGAACGCCATCGGCATTGAGGATATTGTGAGTCTTCAGTGAACTAGGATCAGACGCAGTGGATGTTTAACTCAAAGGTCATTCAATCCCTTCAATCAAAGGGTGGCTGCTGCTGGGGCTCAGGGCTGGATCAGCCCGGGCTGGGTCACCTGGGTGAGGATGTCTGATGCTGAGAGACTCCATCACTCCAGGAACACCGAAGAATAGTCCCAGGGCATCTGAACCATTTATTTATTTACCTACTCACAGTATTATAAATGAACGTTTCCCTCACTTAACAGAATAGATCTATAAGAAGACGGATATCCCTGTCACACTGCTAGTCTTTATGCTAAGCTAGGCTAGTGGACAAGTTAACATCCAGTGCAGATAGCTGGCTGCTCAAAAAGTTAGTTACTTTTGGCCCATGGGCACCAGCAGCAGTGATGCTTCAATCAGTATGTCGTCTCTTTTCCAGATCCAGGAGAGACGAGCGTTGTCTGGAGGCTCCAACGACACAAGCTGCGTTTTTCTGGTCAATCGGCCGTACGCTCTGATCTGCTCGGCCGTGGCCTTCTACGTTCCGTTGGCCCTCATGGTTCTGGCCTACCAGCGGATCTACGTCACAGCCATGACCCACGTGCGGCAGATTGAGACATTACAACGCGCCGGCTCTGCCCCGGTCACAGGGACATCGCCAATAGTCACGGTGAGGTCGTCCACGTCCTCAGACCCGTCACATCACTACCACTTCAGGACAGCATCGGGCTCTGCCTCCTCCACAGAACAAGCTCCTCTAGCAAACAGCCGCATGCGTGTTGAGACGAAAGCGGCCAAGACGCTGGCGATTATCATGGGTTGTTTCTGCCTGTGCTGGGCCCCGTTCTTCATCACCAACGTGGTGGATCCCTTCATCCACTACTCCGTGCCCTGGCAGCTGTGGACAGCCTGGCTTTGGCTCGGCTACATTAACTCAGGGCTGAACCCTTTCCTGTACGCCTTCCTAAACCGAGCGTTCCGGAGGGCATTTCTAGTGATTCTCTGTTGCGGGGATGAGCGGTATGCACGGCAGGGGAGCTGCTCTCATGGGTACACCCAGAGAGTGTGCACAGCGGCATCAGGCAACGGGACATCTGTGGCACTGAGGTAAAGTCACACACCGGTTTCCAGCCAACAGTACATTTGCATGTTTGCCCACAAACATATTGTACATAGTATTTATTTCCTAAAGAAGACTAAACAGGACACACACATCAGCTCATTTGGAGTGTACTTCCCTGTCAACCCTCAGTGACGGTATGAGTGTGAGGAACTGATCTGTACGTGAGCCTCAAACAGGAAACTACAGTGTTTGTCTTTCCTTTCCTTTTTTGTGGCTGTAGACTCCAGGAAAGTCTGTTTTCCGTCAGCACTTATTCATCTTCACTATAAAATTGAAATGTGCATGCTGCCTTTGCTTGTTCCGTCTCTTTGACAACCGGATGGCCACAATCTCATTCATGCACCCCCCCCCCTTTTTTTTTTTCGCAAAGCAATTTCAAATGAGTCGGCCCAAAGAAGATTTAGTGTTCGGTCCCACAGCGGAGTTTTGAGTCATGTCAACGTAATGAGGACATGTCGACACACCGTATTTGCATTCGGCTGCAGGGAATCTGCACGGACTGCAGCAGGTTACACGGTGATGGTTTAAACTCTTCACACCCGCACATCCTGTAGATCAGAGACTGCTGGCACATCACCACCGACAGAGAAAACACAGACTTACTGCAACCATTTAACTATTGATATTAACTTAATATGAATGTATATGATTCATATGAATACGTAACTATGCTACATGCTGGCACGTATGCTGACAATGTGGCAGACAAGCAGACCCTTATCATTATTAAATCCATGCCATATATCAATTGCAAGACGCTTTGCGGTATGATAATGATGAAATTAGGTTAAAAGTAAAAGAAATTAAAAGTAAATTCTCATGGGACCTTACCTGATCCACACTTTTTTTTAATCATGTATAGAATTAAAAAGACGTTAAAAACAGCCTTTGGGGGAGGGGCCGAAATGATATACAATTGTAGGGAGGACAGACGACATTTGACTTTTTATTTTAGAAGATTGAATATAGTGACATTAGTGAATAATAAAGTGTTCCATCCCAGTAATAATCTCTGCTCACATTAACGGTGACGATTTATTTGACAGCCATGTTTGCGAACTCTCCTCCAAGCAGTGTGGATGATGGAGGATGGGACCTGTGAGCGTCTGCACTGTTGAACTTTCAACACGAGTTCCTCTCTAACCCACAAAGATTCACAAAGATAAACCGCAGAGCCCGAGGACATCGATAGTGTTTGTCTACTCCAGTGTAATATGAAACAAAAACCTGCCGGCTTGATCTCTGCCAGTAATGGTGATTTAAGTTGTATTGTGTGATATATTATAATATGTGCACAGCGTATGTGAGCGTGTGTATGTGTGCGCACGCTAGGACCTTCTTTATGTGTGTGTAGGAAATGAAGTGGTGAAAAGCGTTAACTCCAATCTGCCGTCCTCTTAAAATATCTCAGACAACAGAGTCAGAAAAGCAGGTTACAGCTGTTGAGGAGCAGGAGGAGGAGGAGGTGTTAAAACAGTCTTCATTCACTGCAAATATATATCTGGTGTATTTATTTTTCTTTATAAAGCTTGTTTCATATCATTGTTGATGCACTGCTGGAGAAATTGGCTCAAATATATATATACAGACATATTTAGGTAAAGCTGAAAACGTGAACAGAGTGACACAACAACAGCGGCCTCTTGTGGCAGCGGCGGTCAGAAGACACACACTGTAGTTGTGTGTTTTTTTTTCCCACACAACACTTGACTCAATTCTACGTCCACGTTTCACTCATAACTCCCCACACAAAGGGCTTTCAAACACACCTGAGCATGTCACTTAACATTTGGTTTTAAATGCACTACAGCCACCACAACGCCTTCACAAAGACAAATACTTGAAGCCAGTAGAGCTACAATCAACATGAAGTGGCACAAAAAATCCTGCAGCAAAAATGAAACAACAGCATCTTTGTAGTGTTCAATACTGTAACTCCAACAAAACCAAAGAAATAGTCATCCTGTGTATGATGTACCGTCAGTGTCTCACACACACACACACACACACACACTCACACTCACACAGTGGGTCATCCCACCAGGGAGCAGCCACTGCTGCCACCTCTCCTCCGGTGTGACAGTCTCAGGCAGCTGCTGATCCTGGGAATCATTTTCCGACATGTCCAAGGGAATGAAACTCGGAATCCCTTCAGCATCTTTGTCATCAAGGACATTTGGACATAAAACAGGTGGGACGATCTGCTACCATCTGAGCCACATCCTCAAACTGGACCCTCCACAGTCAAATTTTATCACAGAATGAACACATGAAGGACACATGGAGTGAATTAACGCTCGGCTGAAGAACATTTGTCCCACGACCCAAATGCAAAAGAACAAAAGAAAGTGGAAAATCCCTTGTTGCTTGACCCATTATGGTCCACGAGCCACAGGTTGAGAAACCTCCTCCATCTGATTTCACACAGGTCTTGAAACTGCATTTAAGTGTTTAAATTAGGTGGAAATTAGGTGAAAGTATAAATATGGCCGAGCTAGAGGGCTGTGAAAACACTCTGGACCTCTGGAATGACATTCATTTCCTATGACAGGAAAATTTGTCATGTTTTTGCCATTTTCTCGGAAACCGTTATCCATTAATGTGACGATGTCACAGCACCATGATTCCCGATAATGGGAACACTGCAGGGCTAGTTACGCACCAAACTTTTGCTCTTTCGGATAACTATATGTGTCTGTTATAGTAGCAGACACACATGGTAATAAACTAAGAGGACCCAGGACTGAACACCAGGGATGACACAGCAAAAAGCAGAGGACACAGGCTGAAAGCACACAAATGCAAGACGGAAACATGAAATGCTGAAACTGACCTGCATTCCGGAAACAGACTAAGGAGTCCACCAACAGCACCTACAGGTGATGTGGCGGATGTGCTCCGAGTTCAACCGTTTTTATCTTTTTCTTGTGAAATGGTTCACAGAATCGGATCTCACTGCACCGAACGACCATCGCAGACGTTACTTTACATGACTCTTGTTCACGATTATTGAAAAGTCACCCAGAGTCAGTCAGCCGGTGATGCTGAGGGTAATGACTGGAACCCACTGAAAGAAAAGTACAAAATAAAATGTCATATAAAAAAAAAAAATGAACAAAAGAAAATGGCAGCAGAATCCCCCTTTTTGAATGATAAATTCAGATATATATTATTATGTCTATGCAGGATCGTTTTGGCCAGGAAGGGACAAACACACTGTGAGAAAGTTATGAAACACGATTAAGTCGAAATGGGCTGACAGAAGGTGGACGCCAGCCAAAGCCAACAGCTCACACTTTCTTTTTTCGTAAAGCCACAACAGAAACCCTCACACATGTGTGGATGCTACGATCAGAACTACTATTAGAATAAAATGTGTTGTTTCCACAGATACAGGCTGGCATCCTCCTCCAGGATGCTGCTAAAATAGACGTCACAGGACAGAACCTGGTTCTTTTATTTAAGATTCAAACAATGCCGAGAGTTGAGAACGGCACCGAGACAGTTGTGTTAGTGACTAAAGCAGTTCAGGGGTTAAAAGAAGCGTGTTTTTTCTGACCACAGACACTTAGATGAAACACACACGCCGGAGACGTGTAAACACTGAACTCTGCGATTTATTGTGAGACATGTCAGATTTATTATTGTTTGACTGAAACCTCCAGCTGATCCTCTTTGAATGTTGTTTTCTCACTGTCTAAAGTTTTAGCCTCTGGTTTATTTTCTTCTTTTCGTTGAAAAATGGCGAACCTGTCGTTGCTATAATAGGCTCGTCTGGTTTTGCTCAGAAAGTGATTACAGATCTAAATCACAGTGTGAATAAGTGAAACGGTACAAATTCAAATGTTGTGGCCACAAGACAACAACAACACATGGAATGGGACTATGTCATCTTTGCTTTAAATAAGTCATGGGAATAAAATGTTGATGCTGTTCCCACGTGTAATTATCCTGTGGTCATTAATGGCCTCACAACATCTCAAGTAAAACAGAAATTGTACATGTAGAAACTGACCATCACCATAACACAGAATTCACACATTCCTCCGCTCTTTGGAATCAACAGGCCAGTAGACAGAAGTGTTTAGAGGTGTCCAGCTCTGCCCTGAATTTTTAAAACTATCTTTAACCCTTTAAGCCCCATTTTTCAGGCCTCCGGCTCCAAAATTGCATCCCCATAATAAAAAAGAATATTTGAACAATTATTATAAAGCTATGATCAGAGGACTCTCTGACTGATGCTCTGATGGATCTGTCGGGAATCTGTGGACCGGTTGCTTTCGTTTCAGGGGTTGTCGGTGCGTTTTGGATAAAGTTCCACAGCAGTAGAGGAAGAAATGTGTGTGAATGGGTCGACTCGGTGGCGCCACATGGATTTTGATATTTGAATTACTCGGTGTTTGTCAAAATGACTTATATATTCTTGTCGCCCAGATTCTGCTGTTTAATTTGATGTACAACATTACCACATCCTTTTGATTAGTTTGATTTGTTCCTCTCTAGTATGAAAGTCCTCCAATTGGGGGACGTTCTGGATTTTTCCGAAGGCGACATGTTCTGATGAAGGAAAACAAGCAGAGATGCTTGCCACAGTTGCGCTCGTTTTAAGATGCAGAGGAACAGACGCCTGTGTGCTATGAACTAGTTCTGATGTCCAGACAAGGTCTCGACGTGCGCTGCAGGAACTGGCCCCTGCAGGCTGCTTCACCTCAGCCGACTGATGGCCTGACAGAGATTCACTGCTAAAAACAACATTCAGAAATAAAATAAATCCAGACTTCATTCCAGCACGCTGCAATACTGTGATTAAACTTTGCATAAGATCTCCTGCCAGGCCTCCGCTGCGGCCCCAGAGGGCTTTCACTATCACCGGTTCCCATCGTTCACCGCAGCACACTGGGATCTCGCTGCACACACATCCCTCTATCAACGCCAGCAAGACATACACAGCAGTGATGACCAGAGGTTATATAGGATATATAGGATATTTAATACTGGCAGCAGTGTAACTACTGTGCTGAATGTTGAATGTTTCAAATGATGAGATGTTTGAACTTCCAGCAGCATCAACAGATCAATTTCACATGCTAATTCAGGACAAAAAAAAAAAAAAAAGACGCCATAAATGATGTGATTCATATTCAACTTGTTACTTTTATGCAGACATTAATGGCAAGAAAATATCAGTTTAAACTGAGTGTGTACATTGTGCAGCTGAATTTGAGGATGAGGATTTGCCACTTCACCCCAACGGAGCGATGGAGATATATATAGTGGTATAGTCACACTCAGGTCCAGAACTCCCTCTGATGAAATCATTTTCATTCTTGTCTTGCAAAACAAACTCTGTTTTAAGAAGAGAAGGGACTGTTTTCTTTAAGACGGAAGTATGAGGAGAGAAATACGGTGGGAATCGACGCAGTTGATACCACATCCCTCGTGAGGAAACCGCTGCAGAGCCACATTAAACAAACGTTACTCCACCAGTGTGTGTCACACATCGCAGTGTAGCCGCAACAACCTGGTAAGAAGTAACTATGGGAAACAAATACTGTATTTGTTTCAATCAGTTTGAATAGTGTTAGTATTTTATTTTTGTTCAATGTCAAATATGTTGATGGGCTCAAATCGACACACCATAATTATTGAAGATTAGCATTATTGATAGAGAGATGGATAGATGGATAGACGGATAGATAGACAGATAGATAGACAGATAGATAGATAGAAACTTCAGTCTACACAACACTGCTTCTTCACTTCAACAACTTCAGCCTGGAGATAAGACTGAAATTTGATTATTTAACGTCCGCAAAAGATATTGAGCTTGAAATTAAAGGAACACAAACCTCTAATCTCGCGTCAATCTTTATTGACGTTAAGTTCCAGATCAAGCTGCAATGTTTTCTGTCCTTGTTCTCCTCCTGTTTTCTTATTTTTTTCTGGTCTCCAATTCATTTTTGGCTTAACTTTCTTCTTTTTTTTTGTACTTGCGCCACCCTCCGACCTTCAGGGGACACAGCGTCTCAGTAATTGCAGCTCAGTCATTTTTTTGTAACATCGTCACCCCAGAGGACACGCTAGAGAAGTGTTTTCCCTGGCTTCCGACTCCGACTCCGACTCTGACTTCCCTACATATTTAATGACCTTATAACATCTCTGTATGTGTGTATGTTCAATGTAAAATGCGTATGTTCTTTTTCTTTCGTCTTCTTGTACATTATATCCAAATAGACAACAACTTGAAGGGACAGACTGTGGTCTTGGTCTGGTGTTAATGAGAGCTCCGTCTGGAGGAACGTGTCAAGATGTGTTTGCTTTTCATCTCTGAGAACACAAAAACTCAGTGTATTTCTGGCCACAGCCTATCCACCCCTCCTCACTGCCAGTGAACGTTATCCAGGCTACAATTATATTCATCTAATCATGTTTGCCACCGTGGATTAGTGATCTATAAATGTAATTCATCAGAGACGGGTTTCTGACCTCAGACTCGTTCCTCGTTCCATGTTTATCCATAATCCGGTTCAAATACTGAAGACTAACACCCTGAAAACTACTTCAGAGACAAACTGTGAGAGCAACAGAGCTGTTTGGACAGTTAACAGATTCTTAGTACAAAAAGCACAAAAGAACAGAGGCGCTGAAGTTACATGTGTTTATCTTTCCCCCAACGCCGCCTCACCCTGGACCAGGCCTGGACATGGGAGTCGACTTGTGTATATTGGATATTTGTATTTTTCTTCTTTTTTCTTAAAACATATATGTTCAAAATAAAGAATAATTAAACTAATTACTCATTAATAAATGCACTAAATGGATCTTTGTCTCTTTCAGATTGTCCTTCCTTCCAAATCGGAGTTATAGCGACAATGGAAAAACGATACAGGGGAAAAACAAGTCACAGGACTCTGTTTGACCAAGACAAGATGACAAGACATGATTCCCTGAGATGAAGGTCTGTGATGATGTCATCGTACGGCAGATGCTTGATGACAATCGTCTGCAGTTGATGAGGCTGACACAGACATGGAGGACCTCTGTCTTCAGACTGCTCCAATCCCACCCATCGAATGAAGTGATCCTCCATTGGATTTTTAAATATATAAGACGATGTCCTCCATTATCAACACGCTCATTGTTTCTAATGAGTGCACTTCCTCCAATGCCCAAAGAATTGTTCTTCTCACACTACTATCTGGATCAAAGAGTATAAAGACACAGCAAAGCATTATCAGTCCAATCAGAAAACTACAGCCAATGAAAAGCCACATGCTGGATAACAAGACAGGAGAGTTGAAAACGAAACCACCACGGAGCAAAAATATAGGTTGGGAGGTCCAGAGGATCTTTGTGCTTGTACCTGTAAACGCTGGTGGTAACATGAAAAGTGTGTGTGCGTATTTGTGCCTCTCATTTTGTACTCACTTTGAAAAGAGCTGTAAACAAGCACATCTGACCTACATTTTGTTTTATTGACAGGCAGCGTGTGAAAAAAACAAAACAAAAACGTGCCACCTCCCTCACACCTTACCTCATTGCTGTGAAGCGATGTTCCAGTACAAACGTGATCGATGTCGCCCTCCTGCAAGAAGCAATAGTTGATGTTTAATGTGACAGGCCTGTAGATAAGTAAGATCACAGTACAGTTTAACAAGTCTAGAAGTGCGCATATTAACATTTTATTAAAAATATGCATAAAAGTATAACACATACTAAGGATGGAACATTCACTGCTTATAAAAATCCACTGAAGCCAGATGCCAAAACCGTGGAGCTTTAGGTCACAGGTGAATTATCCACAGGAGGAATTTACTGATGGATGAAACCTGTCACACATTCATTTGATTCCACATTTTGCCCTTAATCCTCATGCTCTATTTGTACATGTCAACAGGCTGTGCTGTAGAACATTCAGATACGATTGTATAAAACACACACACTACAATTTATTCATAAAGGAAATGATTATGCTGATAAATAATGAAGGTTTTGAAAGAAAGTTGTAATGTTGTTATGAATACGCATTCTGACTTGAACATCTTTCATTCCGAATTGACAGATATGTTAAAGAGAACATGACACTGAGATGACCTTATACTTTAGAGAATTAACAGTAGATGCAATAAAAGTGTTTGTCCACATCATTAGAGATGATAAACTGCCAGCACAATGTTATTTTTGACGTCTGTTGTCACTGAACTGAGCTGCATTGAGTCGTTTTGACCACTACATGGTGGAAAAACCCATTTACAACCTCACAAATTGTTGTGTCATTAATCCCACTGATTTAAACTGATCAGAATTACATGTCTCCAGCCACTGTTTGACTGGTTTTAGGTTGATTGTGCATGCTGCACGTCTCCACCACTTTTAACTTTGTCCACTATCCCCTCATGTCATCTGGATGTGCAGCTAAGGTGAATAGATCTATAAAATAAAATCTGTGGACATGTCCAGGTTAGGAAACAAAAATCATAAAACATTATCATTGAGACAAACTCAATGGGACACATATAGGTTAATTTATGTTGACAGGATTTGTGCAAAACTGAGCAATGTGAGCTACTGAAGGAATGTAAAGCATAAGGCCTGATTGGTTGATGGAAAAAGAAGGTTAAACAGCACAAAAGCCCATGATGTTGGTTGTGTCACAATCTCACCACAAGGGGGAGCTGTCCAATCAATGACATATCTGTGAACAACTGAACTTGTCTTTCATAAAAACAATCTCCTTTCCAAACACACACACGGGTGACTCAATGTTTTCCCCTCAATGGTCGCCGCAGCAGTCCTCTGGATGTTTCTTCACCTCCTTTGGTTGCAGCTAATGCCTCCTGGGATCGTTCCCAAAAAGCCATTTCACCTTCCTCCGCAGGATATGATTTAGTTAAGTGCAGATTGGAGGCTCACGTCCACAGTGACTTTGTGGAGATGCTGTCTTCATTGGCAGAAAGGCTTTTGAACACAGTGGAACACATACAACATGTGGTAGGCTGAGGCAGCCATGTCACCTGCCCTGTAGGTGACCCAAACACCCAGGTAGAAAGAAAAGGAAAGAAGGAAACCCTCTGCTCACACCCACTGTGTGTGCTGGGTGCTGCGTGCTGAGCTGTGTGTTCAAACGATCTTCATTGATTGTACTTTATTTCTGCCACCACGTTCCTGTCCCTCTAAGTTAATTATATGACCAGACACCCAAGCACGCGCGCGCGCGCACACACACACAAACAAACTGGGGTGACTCATTGGTGTTGTCAGCTCAGCAGGGCGCCCACTGGCCCAGAGAAAGAGCACAGAGACACTCGGCGGGGCCGAGCGAGTGTCGTCTGAGCACCTGGGGTTCCTCTGCAGAATCATTCAGTCCTTGTGTTGTCTGTGTTTGTTGTTTTTAATGTGATTTCTTTGCTGTTGTCCTCCACAATCCATGACGCCACACCATGGCATTTTACTGTTTTACTGTTTACTGTTTAATATTTTCATGGTGCGTCTGATGTACAAGATTAATATAGATATCAAATATACTATATGTATGCATGTATTTCTATGGAAGCTAATGCTACTAGCCCTAGCTACTGTCACACATGCTTATACCATTTTGGTTGGGACATTTCCCTCATTCTGACTCCCATATCGTTCTGTTGCTGACAGGTGAGGAGCTCCAGGGACACAAAAACATACTTAACTCCATTCTGTCTTTGCAGTACGTCAAAAGGTACAATGGGTCGTTACGTGATGGTGCATGAGCGCTGCAGAGCTTTTTAAGCATTGTCATTAATGAGTTTAGGCCAGACAGTGTCCTGGACGCATCGGCTGATCGATAGAGCGATGGATAGACAGATAGATGTACTCCATTCGTCGCCAAAGGGAAACTGCAGTAGTCCAAAGAATGCACATGCTTCCACCACCGGCATCCTTATAAACAATAAACAATCATATACAATGAGTGTTTTCTACCGTGTTGACAGAACAATGGCGGATCAGTGTCGTAGAAGCCGCTGGACGTGATGTGTGTTTTAATCCGTCCACACAAACGTCTTATTTTTAGTTTGAGTCCTGTTCTCCACCATTTTCTTCACTGTGTTGGTTTACACTGCACGATTTACGCCCAGAAGTTACAGAAAGATGTCGAGCCATGATTATTTCAGGCCTCCAAATGAGCGAAGCAGTCAACACCTTTGGGCAGGATTTTCCAACACACACAAGTTCTGTAGATCCTTTCTGACCTTGTCTGGGTCTGGGCGACGTTTGGTGGCGTCTGCTGTATTTTTAATGCCTTCCTTCGTTCCCAGCTGTTTGATAAATGTTTGATGTGGCCTCCTATGGCCTCAGAGAGAATATGAACATGCCCAGCCCACCAGGACCTTGGAATGTTTGCCCCAGGAGCTGCTGAGTGGACTCCTGTCTCTGAAAGTCAATAACAGACCTGCAGGTACCTTGTTCATAAGACGCATCAATGAGACTCGCCAGAGGGAAATCCTGCTTGAAAGCCAGGTGTGTGTGTGTGTGTGTGTGTGTGTGTGTGTGTGTGTGTGCTTTCACCAACAGCAAGTTTCAACTGCGAGATTATCCTCATGGGAAACAGCACGACCTTCATGTTCATTTCATTTGAAACATATTCTTCTGATTTCCTGCCAATGGTATCCACACACACACACACACACACACACACACACACACACTGTCATCACATTTGACAGCCTGGAAACTTGTGATCTGTGTTCTTTTTCTATTATCTATTCATTGTTCATTTGTACACCGTTTCCTCCTCTTGATTCTTTGTCTGTCTTTCTATAGTGAAAAGATGTTTTTTTTTTTTTTTTTCAGGCAAATCCCTTTAAAAGGAACGTGAACTGGAATAGATCAAGGATGGAGGAATGTCTATTTCACTGATTGTGATCTTCTTGCATATGGCAGGAGACATGTAGTAACTGTGTGTATTTATATTAACCCAGGAGACAAATCTAAAGTATCAATTCAGGGTTACATGAAAATGACGCCATCACGTAAATGAACTTGAAATCCAGCTGAAAGAACCATAAAAAGACAGTGAAGTAAATGATCTGAAGGTACTGCTCAGCTCAAGGTGCATTATTCAGAAGACAACAGGAATGCAAGTCATCATTAACTTATAAAGTCAGATGCAAAATTGATGGAGAGCCTCTGTCAGCTGGGGCCTGCATGTCCTCAGCACTGGTTTTAGTCTTTGAGACCTACTGATCCATAAAGCCTGTCCTGAGACCACCCCCCTCTACTTATTGTTTTTTTGAGAATTTATGGAAAAGTACATCCCTTTCCCCACCAGATTCTAAAACGTGGGTGGAATAAATGAACAGATGCTGGCGAGAATAAATAACAATGGGGAGGAAAAGAAGGGGTCCAGGACACCCTATTAACTGGAGCATGCTTTTGGAGGTGGGAGTACCCAGCGAGAGCATGCAAACTTCACACAAAAAGACACAGTGGCCAGGAATTGAACAAGGGACCCTCTCATTATGAGGCAACCGTTCTAACCACTGCTCCACCATGTCACTCATACTCCAATTTGAGTGAATAATTCTGCACTGGCATTCCTCCAGAGGTACCACACACCAGGGAGCTACAGCAACTGCTTTCTTGTTTTTATTGATCCTACTGGTTTTAATTGCATTAATTGCCACTTATCTTTCCTCTCCTCACTTTGATATCCTGTAATATAAATAACTACAAATAAAATGTATTATTATTATTATTATTAACCTTGTCCGGCTGAAGCTGTCTTAACGTGTAAAATGAGGGAGGGGGAGATATTTCTTGTTTTTTTTTAAGTTATTGTTTGATTTTAACAGTGGGCTTAATTTCCGAACAACAGATATCTAAACATTCCAAGCTGTTGCTTTGCTCAGAAAATATTCATATTTACGCATCAAATCTCGTTGACTTCCGGACGCGTTTGATTCGTTGAGAATGACATCAGCTGGAGTGAGTGTGCGAAAAAAAAAAAAAGAAACAGCCTCTTCGCTTCCCGGTTACCGAGCATGACACAATGTCTGCTGGTATAAAAAGCTAGGGCCACTCCTATCAAGACTCCACTTGCATGTCTGCAGACCGAGCGGTGGTCTGACTGAGAGCAGAGGGAGGAGGAGGCTGAGGCTGCTGCTGCTGCTGTGGAGACACAGGAGGAGAGATGGCCACCCTGCTGGAAGCTGCAGACATGGAGACTTTCGGCGTCCAAAGCAACACGGGCGCGTCCCCGACATCCTGCAGCCCATCGCAGCACTTCATCGACAGCAAATTCTACCTGCTGGTGGTGATCGGGGAGACGGTGTCCGAGGAGCACCTGAAGTGTGCCATTGCGGACATAGAGAAAGGTAAGAGGGGGTTGGTGGGGTGGTGGGGTGGGTGCGGGCCACCACCCTCTGCTGAACAGACAAAGATGTACGTGTGGGAAGTTGGTCGTATGAGTCAAATCGGTCGTGGATGAACTTTACGCACAAAATGCGCCGCGGTGTATATGGGTATAGTGACGGAGCAGCCACTCCCAAGAAGACCGCCACAAGTTGTCTCCAGAACACTCCTCGCGTCTGAGCAGCTTGGTTCAGTCAGTGTGATTGTTTTTTTTCCTTTCCTGGTGGGGGCGGAATGTTGTGATGCGCACACGTGTGTAAAGAAGCAGTGATTCAGCATTAAATCTGCGTCAGTTTCTCCAGGTGTTTTTGTTTCAAACCAGCGTCCGTCCGCCGCGCGCAGTGTGAATAACAACAGTTCCCTCTCCATCCTCCTCCTCAGCCGCCTCCTTATCCCACATCCAGCTCTCTCATCCCCGTACCGGCTGGTGGGCGTGGCCCGGGCCGCACTGCGGTCCCTACGGGTAGCCACAAGGGCCGATTTTCAAAGTGAGCAGGGCGTTTTGAAAGAGCTGCTGTGCGTAGGTGCGGCCTGCGCGGCCTGAGGGCGCCGTTGAGTCGCGGGGGGGGGGTCATGTGGCGCAGCAACCCAGTGACTTTACAATCCAGGGTTTTTGGGTAGACTGAAGCAAAGTGAAAGCGCATTAAGTGCCCAACAAAGTGGAATCTGCTGAGAAAATCATCTGAAAGTCGTCATAATGCTGCTGAAGGGGGATTTAAATGACTTATGTTGGAGTTTAAACCATGAGGGTTTGAACATCACCGATCGGTCTCTATAGTATTAAGAATCCAGTTATTTCATGGTGGGACTGAGTCATTGAAAGGTTCTACTGGGAATGGCTCTTCTAGTGTCATTCTGAAGAACTCGTTGGATCCTTCACCTTCTTCTGAGTGGGATGAGCGACATCTTTGATCATGATACACTGTGTTACCTCAAAGGTGAAACACATTCGTTTCCAATTGTCTGCTGTGTGTGATGACGGGAAGAGGAGGACCTCACCATGACTCAGCACGTGGAGCCCATGTAACCGTAGCTTCGTGTCTCCTCAGCTTTTTGAATTTGTCTTCCACATCTTCACATTATTACCACCGAACCAAACATCTGTGATGTTGCGATTCAGCATATTTCATTTGTCTTTTGTCTGATCTGTTCTCAGGTCATGTCTGTCTTTGTTCTGTAACTGTAATTGTTCTGTATCTATTTCGCAGGGATACGCTCGTGGGACACCAACCTTTTGGACTGCAACCTGGACCAGGAACTCAAGCTGTTTGTCTCCAGACACTCGGCTCGGTTTTCTGCAGACGTCAGAGGTAACCTGGAAAGAAAAGACATTTCCGTTGACAATTTGGCACCGCTGAATCTTTTCGGACGGTCCCAAACAAAACCTGAGGGGACATAATTCATGTGTAAAGCACCGGGGTTGAATTACCAGTCTGTGCACTCTCAGCCGCTTTGAGAGCGTTATTGGCGACAAGGTGAAGGTTTTATTAAGGTGGAGCAGCTCCAGTGTCACAGACCGTCACTGGGCTGCGTGCAGCAGTTTCCATATCGGATACAAACCAGCGGGGATTCATTCTAGCTTCGACTGACAGCTGATTGATCCCTGAAGAAGTGGTGAGATGCAACACACTGCACGGGAGACGGGAGGTTGTGATTTTATCTGTGCTATTATTCAAATCCCTGCTCGCTTTCCTCCACCTTGTTTTTTTCACCCCCCCCCCCCCCCC
>CAAKHB010003622.1:68661-94656 GCA_901007665.1 Aeoliscus strigatus
CGACAAGGTGAAGGTTTTATTAAGGTGGAGCAGCTCCAGTGTCACAGACCGTCACTGGGCTGCGTGCAGCAGTTTCCATATCGGATACAAACCAGCGGGGATTCATTCTAGCTTCGACTGACAGCTGATTGATCCCTGAAGAACTCAACTGAATGCTTTATTAATCCTGTTTGACATACAGTGGTGAGATGCAACACACTGCACGGGAGACGGGAGGTTGTGATTTTATCTGTGCTATTATTCAAATCCCTGCTCGCTTTCCTCCACCTTGTTTTTTTCACCCCCCCCCCCCATCTCCCATCCTCCACTCGTCTCTCTGCCTGCCTGTGCTGTTGCCTTGGAACCCAGTAGTACATGCACAGTTGATTTGGGAGTAATTATCAGTGGAGAATCCCCGATGGCAAGAGTCTGTCCGCGAACACAAAGACGGGAGGAGAGGAGAGAGGTGGAGGGGAGTCGCCTTAGGAGGAGGAGGAGGAGGAGAGGAGGGAGGGGGGGTTAGAAAAGAAACAGAGGTGGAGAATAGGATGAGGCAGGAAGCAGGAAGTTGTTAAACTACTACAGTTTAATCGCCATTTCTGATTGTAGGTTAAAGAACAAAGAAAAGCCAGGTCGTTGGCTGCTGAGGTGTGGAGCTGAGTCTGTTTCTCGGTCGCACACATGCTGATATGTCATCTGGCTCAGGCTCAGTTCTAAAATCTGGCTTCAGAGTGAAATGGCTCCAACAATGTTTTTTGGGTTTTTTTTTTCAAAGAGATAAATCAGAAAATTGGCACATCAATTCCAGGAAACAGCTGGCTCAGACACACAAATTTGCCATTCGCCAAAATGTCAAACTGATCTTTTATGTGCGTGAATCTGCATGAAACATCAGAGAAGAGCACTTGAACGGGAGCCTGCTCAGGACATCAAAACCTCTAAATATCTTTCCTTTCCCCGTCGAGTGGCTCATATATTGGTTATGCAGGAAAACACAACAGCAGCAGGTGGTGCCGGGCGGTGGAGCTGCAATATAATTATCTGTCTGCTTGACAGATGACGAGCCATCGATCAGGCACTGAGGGCCTGGACCCCACAGGGGCGAGGATCAAAAGGGGCAGAGGGTCAAGAGTGTCAAAGGCTCACGTCCGACACTGCAGCTCCTACACATACAGATCCTTCTGACAAGAAGAGCATTTTCCACTTGTATGATCCTATTTACACTCACGCTAGATGCCGTCAGCTCAAAAATCCTTCATATTCACAAAAGGAACAAACATAATCCGGTTACTGGCTGTCGTTTTTTTATCTGACCAGCTAGTAAAAACAGCTTCATGTCTCTGACAGCCGTCATCAGGACCACACAGGTGATCTGTCAGAATTGGACCAATTATAACAGACGTCTCTGCTGCCTGAATGTCACAGAAGTTATTCCACAACACGACAAAAAGCAGAAGAACGCAGCGTCGACACATACAAGCTGTTCTATCCATAAAACTCATCATGTCTATGTGCAGAAGCAGAATCCACTGTATTTCCACAGATCTATTGTTGGTGTGGAGCCATCCACATTGATGTTCCATAGTGTGGTTCAGGCTGTGACAGTCAGCCTACCCCAGTCTGACTTCCAGTTCAGCCGGGACAAGAATGCTCGCTGATGCGTGTCACATTACCTTGCCTCCTGTAGAGAGAGGGAGAGGGAGACGCTGGACGTTACAGGATTGTATATCGATCAAAGTAATTGTCAGGGTCAAACAAGCTCCAGTGCACAAGCTGCCATTTTTGGACAAGTTTGGCACGTTGCAATCCGTCTGAATGTCTGGGTGTTTTATTAGTTTGTAACATGTAAGAGCTGCTGCGTTTTCTGCTTCATCACATAGTCAGAAAGGACCAGTGAGCAAGACAGAGAGAGAGAGAGAGACAAAGGGGGAAAAAAATTATACAGTAGATTCCCATGATGGATTTCCCTGTCAATCTGGCATCAGACTACTCTCAGCTGGTTTCTTCATATACAGTAATTCTGTAAAAGTGGAGTATCATTGCAGCCCAGACTATGAGCGCCTCAGACTCATAGCAACCACTTCACTATTAAAAGCAGAAAATGAAGGTGGTTTTCCATAGAGAGTGACAGCCCGTTGGGAGGAAGCGTCAGGGTTAATGGCGATGTGCACCATGGTGTGCTTCTATGAAATATGTATGGAGAATTCAGCCCAGCAGCCAGAGAGCTGCGGCAGCATCACGTCTTGACGAAGTACTCTCTGTCCTCTGCTTGGGAACGTAGGGCTGTTCTGTTTCTAAAGACTGACCGGGGGAAATTCATGTCCATACACTGAAATGAATCACTAAACGTACCAGTCAGCTGTAAAGCTAAAACCCTGCCGACCTGCTGAATTATTGTTTAGATGAAGGTCCGCTTCCTATCTGGTCGTGTCAGAGATGACAGCAGAGAACAAAATCAAATCTGTATTATAAGTCAAAACATTTTACACTAAAGACACAAATTTGTAGTAGAAATTAAGTACTTATTAAATCGTAAAATAATAATGATCAAATCTTTTCTCATCTCACCGATCTCTACCCACTCTCGATCTGGTTTGTCTCCTTTGAGTGACTTTTTTTTGTGTGTTTTCTGCCCGTCGGAAATAATTCCAAATGTATAAAATCAATCCTGACTTTTCTCAGCTGCCTCCAGCAGACTTGACTGATCTTTGTGTGGGGAAAAAAAACAGAAATGAAAGGACAAGAAGAAGATACAAAGATAGATTTTGAGAATCAGTGAATGAGGTCTGCTGAGGATAACTGGAAACATTACTGTCGCATACAGCCGCAGTGACCTGGTCATGTCCAAGTGTCCTTGAACTGACCACCAAACTGCTCTTGATGCTCCGTCATCACTGTATGAATGTGTGCTAACAGCTGCACACCTTGGACACCAGCTTCTACCAGCGAGTGTGAATGGGTGAATACGGTGACATTGGGAAATGCTTTTGAGTGTCATATCTAAAAATGCAGTCATTTTTCATCAGCTGGACCAAAAAGAGGCTGTCTATCACACAGACATACTGTAATTCTAATTCTGTTTTTTTGATTACGCTCCGAAATCGCACCGTAATGTCACTGCAAATGTCACCCGGTTGAGTTCAACAAGAAAAAGGTTTTACAAAAAAGCATGATGTGGGAAGAACTTGATCTTGAAAAGAGGTTTCAATGCCAAAGACTGTGACTGAGGGAATGAGGAGGCTGTTATTCATACATCTCAAGAGACTTAATATTCAGCTTGGTGATAAAGAGCTCTGCTCTGCACAGACTATTAACATTTACACAGTCATATTGGAAAGGCAAGACAGTCTATATTTCATGACTTAGTTTAACCGTTTTTTATCTCTTCTTTTATCTCTTCTGCGTTTTGTTGTTTGGTGTCAAAAGTTGGTCGTAAACCCGACGTTTATGGAATTAAAAGCGTGTCCAAAGTGGTGAGAAAGGATTTTAAGAGGGATTTGGTGGCAACAGAACTAATAATAACGTGGCTGAAAATAGAACTAGCACTATATCAATAATAATAATCACACATATTTTTAAGCACAATGAAATCATTTCCATAACATTTTTCAATTTTTCATCAGTAACCTTATTTAAATTTGTTTTGCAGGGCAGAGAATTCTTCATCATAAAAGTAATGTCCTGGAGACAGTGGTGCTCATCAACCCTTCAGATGAAGCAGTCAGTACCGAGGTAAGATGAGCCTTTCAGTGTTTTGTCAGTGTAATTTTGTCTATTTTCTCTTGTGCCACCGAAGTTTTTCCAACGTTGCCTCCTCCTTCTGGCCATGTCAGTGGTCAAACTGGGCGTTAATATATCAAAGCACAGCAGGATTGACCTGGCCAGCAGCCCAGAACAGCTGATGCTGCTTAAGTAGGGAAAAAAAAAAAAAAAATGACCAAGGGACATGAAAAGACGAGAGATACAGGGATAAAGGGAAACTTACTGTAGAAAGGAGGAAGTCAGCTGACTAGCTAATGGATTTGTGGAATTGATATGGAATTAGTGATACGTCAAAGACACTACATCAGTAAGCCGATTGTTGCTGCAGCTTTGTATTCCCCCTTTCTGCGGCCAGTAATATTATTACTGTATCACATTGCTGTTCTAATGTAATTTCAATAAATAGATTACTTGTGTTCCCGAGCGACGTAAATCCTTTTCTCTGCTTCTGTCTACTATGAACCAGAATTCTAGGTAGTCTAAGATACAAAGTCACATTATTTTGTGTTTTCAATTTTTAGGTCCGTCTGATGATTTCTAACAGTGCCAGACACAAGCTTCTGGTTCTGTCAGGGCAAAGTACTGAAAACACTGGGGAGCTAATTCTTCAGGCTGGATCATTTTCGTTTTCCAGATTTATAGACATATTCACTGACCAAGAGGTGAGTCTACATAGGAGCTGGACATATATCTCTGCTTTTTCATTCATGCATGGTGTGTAGATTAGACACTTACACATATGTACATACATATACACATGCTTAAATACATTGTGCTGTTGGTGTTATAACTGACTACACCGTGTTCAAAACTCCATTTTCCCTCATGTGCAGATTGGTGAACTGCTCAGCACCATTCACCCAGCAAACAAAGCCAACCTTACACTCGCCTGCCCTGATCAAGGTGACTGGAAGAACTCAAACTTGGACAAACACAACCTGCAAGACTTCATTAACATAAAACTGAACTCTGCTCTTATACTCCCCGAAATGGAGGGCCTCTCTGAGTTCACCGAATATTTGTCTGAATCAGTAGAGATTCCGTCACCGTTTGACATGCTAGAACCACCAACTTCAGGTGGATTTCTCAAACTCTCCAAACCCTGTTGTTACATTTTCCCTGGTGGTCGTGGGGACTCTGCTCTCTTTGCCGTAAATGGCTTCAACATGCTCATAAATGGTGGCTCAGACAGGAAGTCCTGCTTCTGGAAGCTTGTGAGGCATCTGGACCGAGTGGACTCCATCCTCCTGACCCACATTGGGGATGAAAACCTGCCAGGCATTAATAGCATGCTGCAAAGAAAGATTGCAGAGCTTGAAGAAGAACAGTCCCAGGGGTCAACAGCTAACAGTGACTGGGTGAAAAACATGATTTCCCCAGATGTTGGTGTTGTGTTTGTCAATATTCCTGAAAACTTGGATACCCCTGAACCTAATTACAGAGTGCGGAAGAATGTTGAGGAAGCAGCATTCCTGCAGCAGTTCCTGACCAAACTAAATTTGAGAATAGAGACCCTGCAAAGGCCGGTGGGTAACATAATAGAGCCCATTACACTTTTCCAGAAAATGGGTGTGGGAAAGCTTGAGATGTATGTACTTAACCCATCAAAGAACAGCAAAGAGATGCAACACTTTATGAAGCAGTGGACTGGTAGTGAAAAAGACACCACTTCAATTCTGCTGCCAAATGGAAAAGAATCTGAGTTCCCTGTGTCGTACTTGACTTCTATATCTTCAGTAATTGTGTGGCACCCTGCAAATCCCTCAGATAAGATTGTCCGAGTTCTCTTTCCTGGAAATGCCACCCAGCATCACATCTTTGAGGGTTTAGAAAAACTAAAGCACCTGGAGTTTTTGAAGGAGCCTGTTGCCACTCAAAAAACATTGGCATCTAATATGCCATCCACGCCAACACTAAAGCAAACGAAGATTAAACACCGGACAGATAGCAAAGAGAGCCTAAGGTCTACCCCAAAACCATCCCCAAGCAAAAGTTTCAAGAAGGATACAAAGGAGGAAGGATCAGAAAAGGTAAAGACAGATGTAGAATCATCAATGGAAAAAACACAAAAGACAGAGAAAAAAGAAAAGGCTCCACTGAGAAAGGAAAAACCAAAGGCTCCTGAGAAGGAATCAAAGCCAACTGCAGAGCAAGCAGTCAAAAATGACACTCCAGAGAAAAAGAAGCCAGAAATGAAACCTAAATCTGATAAGGACAAGGTTATTAAGAAGGATGTTAAAGTGTCCACGGAAAAGAGAAAGACTGTTAAAAAAGAGGTAGGAAGGAAAGACGACACACCTAAACAAGAGAATAAAAAGGATGAAAAGGTTAAAAAAGACGAAGTAAAGAAAGTTATCAAAAGGGATCTTAGAAGAGAGTCTCCAATGAAGGAGAAAAGTGAAGAAAAAAAAGAGCTAAAGAAAGATGTGAAAAGACCTTCTAAAGACATCAAAAAGACTGGTGTAGGTGAGGCAAAGGGCCTAGCGCCAAGACAGACTCCCCCAAAAAGAGATGGTACATCCAAAAAAGAGGCAGGAATCCCGTCTAAATTAAAAGACAAAGGAAAGTCAAAGGTGTCAAAGCGGGAGACAAAGGTGGACAGTACCAAAGATGAAGCTAGCACAGCTCCTATCGCGGATGACCCAGAGGCAGAGCGATCTCTGATGTCCTCACCAGAGGACCTCACTAAGGACTTTGAGGAGCTACGGGCAGAGAAGGTGACGGAGGATGATGCAACTGTACAACAAATCAAGGAAGAAGAAGAAGAAGGTGTGACGACCCACCATGAAGATGTAATGCAGACCAAAGAGTCACCTGAGTCTTTGGATGAGGGTATAACCACAACAGAGGCTGAAGGAGATAATGGAGAGACTCCAGAGGAACAAGTTCTGAGGGAAAAACTTGGTGGTAGTGTCAGTGAAAAGTTTGAGGATGAGGGAACTGTCATGGAAGAAACATCAGAAGGAGGGGAATATGAAGAGAAGGGAGAAACAGAAGAGATTTATGAACCACAGGTGGTGGAATCAGTTAAACTTGAGCATAGGCCATGTAAAGATGAATACCTAGAAAGACCTGCTATGGTGGTAACAGGGGGGAGTACTGAGGACAACACTGATGTTCGTCATACAGATCAAACTATAAATGAAGAAGAAAAAGAGAAAGAAAATCTGTTTCAATCAGCCTCACCCAAAATGTCATCACCTGTTTCGCCTGCTACATCAGTCCATGATGAAATGCGCCCTATTGGCTTTGAGAGCTTTACTACTTCTGATGATGAGAACAGAGAGGAAAACGGTGAGGATTTTACTGTTACATCTGGCCACACTCACTCTATCATTGATATATGTAGTGTGCCAACCCCAATGGATGATATGTTGACACCAAGGGACATTATGATTGACGAAACTGCCAATGGTGAAGCTGAATATCCTTCACAGGTTGTCGGAAAACCTGGGAAATCAGTTTCTGGAGAGTCTAAACCAGATGTGCCAACATCAGACCACTCTCATAGTGATGTCACAGAAGGCCAGGACTACAACCACTCTGCTTCCACAATGTCCCCTACTTCCTCATTAGAGGAAGACAAACTCTTTAGGAATTTCCCTTCTGAAGAGAAAACTGGAGAGACGTCTGTTGAAGATGCAGTAAGACCTCGTTTAATGTCACCTTTTGTGCGTTCTCCTTCAGTGGAACACAAAGACACTCCATCCCTCTTTGCTGCTCCAATCGAGCTGTCCTCCACACTGGCAGGGAGCACCAGAATAGCAGTTGGCGGTTCCATTAGTCCAGATGACAAGACATTGGAAGGAGCCCACTCTCCCCAATCCTCTGGTCACACACCTTACTATCAGTCTCCAGTAGATGAAAAAGCAGGACCTCTGCCACAACTGTCAGAAGACAGAGCACAGGGTCCAATAATTGTGGAAGTCACAAGTGATAAAGAAGACTCCTCTGACAGGGTTACCCCAGAGCCAAATGAACCAGAACCAGAGTGTTCCTCTACTTTAGAGATGGGGATGTCCTCTCCAAAGAGCACACCTTTAGAACCTGATTCCCCAACAAAGCAGGAAAAGCCATCCTTTGATATAGATAACAAGGAACCTGGAGACCATTCAGTCAGGTCGTCAACCCCTGTGACCAAACATGAATCAGACACCAATCCTTTCACAGCCTACAAAGAAGAGAGTAAAATGTCAATTTCAGAGGGAACTACATCAGACAAGTCAGGCACACCTCTGGAGGAAGTGGTAGCAGAAGACATGTTTTCACATTTAGCTTCAGCATCCACTGCCTCCCTTGCCACCAGCTCTTTGCCAGAGCCCACCACGGACTCTCCTTCCCTTCATGCTGAGGTTGGGTCTCCTCACTCAACAGAAGTAGATGACTCCCTGTCTGTTTCTGTGGTTCAGACACCAACCACGTTCCATGAGGCCGATGGCTCTCCATCCAAAGAAGATAGCCCAAGACCCATGTCCATTTCACCAGACATCTCACCAAAGACAAAAAGCAGAGCACAGATGCAGGACACCAAATCCCCAGAGCACTCTACTATGTCAATAGAATTTGGCCAGGAATCTCCTGACCACTCCTTAGCCCTTGACTTCAGTAAACAATCTCCAGATCACCCATCTGCAGGAGGCAGTTCCCGTGCCACAGAGAATGGCCCCACTGAAATTGACTATAGTCCATCAGACGTAACTGACGCAAAACAATCTGAAGAGCAAAGACCTAAAAAGGAGAAACCTTTGCTTTTCGATGAAAGTGATTCAGTTCGTGCCACTTCAGCAACCCCATCGGATGCATCTCAGTCCACGCCCTCAGTCACAACCCCTTGCCAAATGGCAGATATACCACCCGATGTGACTGAGCAGACTGGCAGGTCCCCAGACACCCCAAAATCAGCCTCCCAAATCCACTCTCCTCACTCCAACGAACCATCCCCAGAAATGGAAATTCCCCTGGAAAAAGACAACACCAGCCCAAACTCACCGTGTATTGAGTACATTAGTAAGTCTGACAAGTCACCTTCACCACCTAAGGCTACTTCCCCATTAACTTTAACATCTTTAAGCGAAGGGAAAGTCTCCCCCCAAAAGGAGACTAATCCATTTAAATGTGAAGGCTATGCACCCGAAGCAAAATCCCCCCTAAGCCCCAAAGCTCCTTCCCCATCATATCTACCTCTCTCCTCACATCCATCTTATTACAATTCTGCCTGTGGCTCCAGTGATCCAAGTTCCACTAGAAAAAGTCCAACTGCTCCCTCTAAGACAGATGTTGACCTCTGCTTAGTCACGTCATGTGAATACCGTCATCCCAAGACAGAACTATCACCCTCTTTCATCAATCCCAATCCTCTTGAATACTTCATTAATGAAGCAAATGCCTTGGAAGAGGAAAGGCCACTTGCCAAGTTTGGAGGAGGGCCCCCACCACCAGGGGGTAAACTTACTACTAAGCAATGTGAAGAGACCCCACCCACATCCATCAGTGAATCTGTCCCATCCCAGACTGATTCAGATGTTCCACCAGGGACAGAGGAGTGCCCCTCTATTACTGCAGATGCCAACATCGACTCTGAAGATGACTCTGAGACTCTGCCAACTGACAGAACCCTCACCTACAGGCATGCCGATCCTCCTCCAGTGGCACTCAGGGACTCTGCTCCATCTTCAAGCCACCATGATGCCTGCATGGTAGACCCAGAAGCCCTCAAAGCCGAAGAAAATCACCACAATGCTAATACAGATGGAGCTGAAAATCCCAAGAAGAAAAAGCTCTCCAAGAAGTCATCCTCACCAGCCAGAAAAGGGGGGTTATCAAAAGTGAAGGACACAAAGATTGC
Organism: Aeoliscus strigatus; assembly: GCA_901007665.1. Lineage (NCBI taxonomy): Eukaryota > Metazoa > Chordata > Actinopteri > Syngnathiformes > Centriscidae > Aeoliscus > Aeoliscus strigatus. Next base: position 78,248 of record CAAKHB010003622.1, read on the forward strand.
CTCTCCAAAGAAAGGTGTTGGAGAAGGAAAAGATGCCAAAAATGCAACCAATACCTCAGCATCCAGAAGTGTAAAAACAGCAACATCAGGTCTGTATTACTTACTTACACTTGTTGCAGTTATAGTATTATTTATTGTTATTATTTTTGAGACATTTTGTACAGTTGCCTTGGTCTTTTTCAGGTACAGGCAGTGCCAAGGCATCTGTGCCCAACTGTCCTTCTATGTACATGGATTTGGTTTACATTCCTAATCACTGCAGTGCCAAGAATGTGGATGCTGAATTTTTTAAGCGAGTGCGGTCCTCGTACTATGTTGTTAGTGGAAATGACCAGGCTGCTCAGGAGCCCAGTAGAGCAGTTCTTGACGCTCTGCTTGAAGGAAAGGCTCAGTGGGGAAACAGTATGCAGGTAAGTTGCAATATTTGTGTGGTTATATTTGACCAGATGATGAAGTTATACCTTTCACTTCAATTTGAGATATTCACATGTCTGCTAGTAGGGGGGATTCACAGTCAATACATTAATTTCTTATGAAATAATTACATCAACACACCTACATTATCTGGGTTTGTGGTACATAGATGGCTTATTGTACTTTCTTTCTTATATTAGGTCACACTGATTCCAACCCATGACACTGACGTCATGAGAGAGTGGTACCAGGAGACCCACGACAAGCAGCAGGAGCTGAATATAATGGTCCTGGCCAGCAGCAGCACTGTTGTCATGCAGGATGAGTCCTTCCCAGCTTGTAAGATAGAGATGTAGGCCTACTATTCTGCAAGAGATGGTGGATCAGGGGACATAGTCACTAATGAGAGGGATCATTATTGAAGAAATAAAACAAATATGTGGAGCATAAACCATACGCAGACACGTAAATATAGTGACATGTTGAACTGATTGTCAAGGGTTTATTCCAGGGCAGTAGGACGATGTTCTGCCTCTAATCCAAGGGGCAATTTAAATGTTTCAAGCGACAACTGAGCATCTCCACGGTTTTGAGGGCTCTATCTAAGAGTGGCCAGTAAATAAAATGTATAAAAGTACACATTCTTGATATCCTTTAGGTCAAATAAAGGCTAATTATAACCGGTCATATAAAGATACTGGAGTGTACTGGAAGTCAGATTCAAGTCAAGGCAGGGGATCTTTCAACGTATTTAACTGCATTCAATATAACATCAGCTCCTGCTTCATTCTAAAAAGGAGAATACAATCTAATTTTAGTTTTTGCCTAATTGGGATGTAAACATGGCTGTAAGCAACTGGATCCACTGGTGGTCGACTCCCCCTCCCCCCACCCCACAAAGTTTGTTAAATGTCTACATAAATGAATGCATACAAATCAACATAAAAGCATATTCAGCGATGATTAGCATATTATCCTAGGCAGATACATGGCGTTCCTACCGTTGTGAAAACATCTTTGGTGTCATTTATGTTAATTTCAATAAGTGGAAAATATATATTTTTAATATGTTGAACTTACTCATGTTATTGTTTTTAGAAAAAAACAACATTTTTCTTTTCGATTGAACTTCTTATACTTTATTTTTTATTTATTTTATTTGTAAAAATGGCGGTGAGATATTTTCATAAAGATTGAAACGTCTTGATTTTCTAAACCAATGTACTGTAATTATGAATAGCTTTGTGGCCAGTGGAGTGGTTGGAATAGCTGTGCATGAGTTGAGTTCATGGGAAGTTGGCTCAGACATGGATCGAGGCATTTTATGATTTGCGTCACGACGTTGTACTGCAGTAACTCAATGGATATAAAACTTGTTTTATAGCCGTCGTAAAGTTGACGTGGGCATTTCTGCGACTTTGTTGATTGATTGCAAACAGTTTCCAGCAGAGGTGTTGCCTCGAGAGGGGCAGCACGCAGAGGTGGGAGTGAGTGTGTTTTAGATGAACGTATGGAACACAAATACTAGACACTTTAAATCCAAATAAGACACATACCAAACAGTACAGAGGGGGATAACCAACATCTACATGCCAGCTTCTGAAGTAACATAAACAGACATCAATGTGATGATTACAGGCTTTGGCTTTGGCTCAAACTCACCAGATGTCTGAAAAAATGCAAGGTGTTTTAATCTATCTATCGCTAGCAATTTTCCTGCAAGGGAACGTCAGACCAACATCATTCAATAACACACAAACAAACTTTGAACTAACACTCTTGGATTCTGTCTGTTCTCTCTCTCTCTTTCTCTTCCTCTTCCTCTCTCTCCCTCTCTTACTATTTACCTTTGCCTTTTTCTCCTAATCTTTCTTGTGGGAGAACTTTAATAATGTTTATCAGCAGCTGTATGGTATAATTGTCTCGTGATCTTGCATCCTTTCCCCCTGTTTCCCAAACTCATATGTAACCATAGGACTTAGTTTCAAGTAAAAGTATTCCTTAGTGCTTTCGGATGTTTGTGTGCAATATTTCCTGTATGGAGAACCAGATTTGAGAGGAACCACTACTAAATAACATTCAAACTAAAACCACAATAAAATGTGTAGTGAAAAAAAGAATCTGTCTTCTGTCCTGAAATCAATTTATGGTGATAACATGATGTTGTGATCATACTGCCCTTAATAATTGCTTAAAACTGCATAGTGAACTGAAACAGTTTTTATGAAGTGTTATTTATGTATTAGTTCATTCTTGTATTTTGAAATGACATAGCTTAATCACTTGCTCTCATGTTAATACAGGGCTATTTATTGGTGTTTTATTTTGAAAACATGGATTATGTCAAACTTACAGGTGCATTCAAGTTGAATACTTAAATACTCACACTGACAAACACGTTTATTACCGTAACCTATGCCACAGACATTTTAGATAAAATGTTGGATGCCTAAGACTACAGGCTCAGTAGAAGATATACAGTATGCCAACATTGTGTGGGGAAAATTATTTTAGTTTTTGAGAAGCTCTATAAACATAAAAAAATTGTATAACCTGAAAGAGCTAAAAACAAAAATGATAATAATAACTGCCACTTGTACATATGAAGACAAACAGACAAACCATGTCTACATTTGTATTCTCATTTCAGCCTAGCATTTAATAACACAGTCATCTTTGGAAGCAGAGATATGACTATATTTACTGTGTTCCCTCGTTTAGGTACCCCGCACCTGCAGAATATTATCTACTCCCATGGAGGTAGAAGTCAGCATTTTGATTAAACCCAGAAGCACACTGTGCAGTAGCAGTGCTGAGTCACCATGTGGCTAAACCCCTGCAACCAATGCAAAGGAGAACTAATGGACTAATAAATATTGCATATGCATGTAAACAAATTTGCTCAGATATCTGGAATATGAAATATGCTGAAATATGTTGAAAAAGTGTTTCTGAGAGGGAAAAAATAGTAGCCAGTTCCTAAAGCAAAAACAGACACCAGCAGGATGTTATACTGTACATGAGTTGTGCAAATGAGCATCCTCAATATTGTTTCAAAGCCAGAAATTTGGAATTCAACAGAAATGCAGTCACATACTGAAATGCTTTCATACAAATGGGCTAATCTATGTGATTGTCAGTGATTTTTCCAGCGTGGAAATGCAGGCTGATCAGTACCACCTGTTCTTTCTGTACTAGAACTGTTGCAATGGAAACATTTACCAATGTGGATGTGACAGTCACTTTCCAAACCCAACAAGAAGAGCACAAATGGATAAATCAGAGATGATGAGTTACCATTGGGACAACCTGGCTGCTTGTCAGGGTACTGGGTGACAACGTTAGGGTGTGGCTCTGAAGTCAGAAATAAAAACAGTGTACGTGTCAGGATGAGGTGCAGGACACACACTGTGGCTGTAAATGGGATACACAAAGGAAAAAAGTACTTAATATGAACAAGTGAAAACAGAGAGATACCACAAAGATGGAAACACCATGCAAGATACCATAAATTATCCAAACCCCTGTCTGATTGGCTGAGCAAGCAAACTCAGCTGCATGGCCTGAGATCTGGTTGCCAGGGCAACAGCCGGGTACCTCCCTGCCACAGCCCTGTTTTCTCTGTAATGTCTCTGAAGTTAGCTTCATCAGCAAAAGATGCCTTGAGTACATTTTATTCACAGTTACTTAGTTACCTTTGAGTAATTTAAAACAAATAACGCATTGCAAAGCCACAAACCGGCCAACCAGCCACCAGAGAATAAGTACATAAGCTAAAGGCTTTCAAATACACCTGTTTGTCTGTTTGTCAACGCCCTGATATTATTCGATATGTTTTCATTTTTATAGTCAAACTATATAGTTAAACTATAGTCAACTCGAATGACAATATACAGTGAACAAGAGCACATGTGAAATCATCGGTCTTACTTGTGTGACAACAGCGCCCCCAGGTGTTTCACTTTTAGCGCTTCTGGCTGCGGAGTGGGTTTGAAATAAAGCAAGAAAAATGTTGTTTTTGGGCGTCAAGGAAAACACGCTGCACAAAAAATGGCTTGTTTGTGTCAAGGCTATCGGTGAAAAAGCAAATAAAACCCATTAACAGGCCACATTGAAACTTACTTCACATCCATGAATAACTCCTGCAAGGGCAGCTGCCATGTTGGACGATACCATTAGCGAACCGGTGTAGAACACAATTGTAACACATTTTAAGATACTTTTCCCCATACATGCGATATAGTAAGTGTAAGAGTCCCCGTCTAGAATATGTATGATTGTCTTGAGCTGTAAATTGTGTCATAAAACTGGCAAATTAGCTTATTAGCGTCGACATTGTTTTCATCATGGTACGTTCAATGGGCACCATGGCGCTGGGGAGGTATGGTAAATATTGTCGTCCGGTGCTACTTGAGCACTCAAAAGGAGTATTTTGTAGTGTTTTACAGCCAGGTTGGATAGAACGTCGAATAGGAGGTAAGAACAACCAACACCCAGGAGGACTGTCCTCGCTAAAACGACACGAATGGCTTCTTTACAGAATGCAAGTGAAGGCTACATTAGCACTTCGAACATGAACCATACAAACAGTTGCGTCGGTGTTTTATGTCTTAATCCTACGACTTAACAATGAATGATTAATGTAAAATCAACGTGTTTTCTGTGCAGCTAGAAGGCATCTGCTGTCAGAAGATGTTGTCAAACTACAAAACTTCCAGCAAAGGAAGCTGGCTGTGGCTCACCTCATCACACAGCCAAACGGTGAAGTAGACCATGTCACTCGCTCTGGGTCGAGATGCAGTTTCGTGTCCTAGGATTTGAGATTTGCAGGCTTATTGATTTCTTTTCTCTCTTTTTGTTCCTGTGCAGGAAATTTCATTGAGATATTCAGGCAGAAGCTTCAAAGAAACGAGCTGGTACTAAGAGACGAGCTGAAACTCCTCCTTCACCTGTGTCAGTGTGCAGATGACATGATCACAGCCAGAGATGCCATCTACAGGTACACCTGTGACTGATCGATCAGATCAGCCTCAGCTCATTGCCCGATCCTGCAGTATACAAGTACCTCCACTTAAACACAGCAAAACAAAACCAAAAATAATATTCTGCCTGTTACTGCTTTTGCAAATCATTGAACTGCATCCTTGAATTTACCCTGACAAGGTATCATGCAGAGAACCGGAACATATCTTTTGGAGAATTCAAGTTTGGGCCTCTGTTCATGAGACTGTGTTATGAGTTGGGCCTGGAGACCATGGCTGCTACGACCCTTATGGACAAGGTAAATCATTACCACTGCTTAAATAAAAAAAACATATATTTATTGTATTTTTATGATTTATGGGCTCATTTGTTTAAACAGAATATGAGAGGATTCTTCAACGACACCACTTCATTTAACATTACCATTGACATGTTGTTCCTGAAAGGCTGCTATGAAGGTGAGTGACATTTAGCCCTCTAGTGTTGTGTTTGTGTGATAAATTAAAATATATGTTATTCACAGATGCTCTGGAGGTGCTTAGAACCATGAGGAGCCAAGATGTATCATTCAACAAGGACACTATGGTTCTGGCAACTGGCACCTGCTATAAACTGGTAATGGTGATAATGGTGTAATGGTTTTTCTGGAGCTTAGGTTAATCTGGAGTGATGGAGAAAGATTGTTCTGATTACAGGGGAATATGTACAAAAGACGTAAGGAATTTCCATCACTTCCGGTGAACTGATGTGTTTGTCTTTGTCAGAATACACCGGAGTCCTACAGGATCTGCAGTGGTCTCATCGAGGAAAGTCAGACCAAAGGAAGGGTCATCCCCAGACATGCTTACTGCTTTGCTGTGGCACTTGCACTTAGACAGGTTTGTTTCTTGTTTCTGTACTCAGAAGATGTAGAGGTTATTAAAACATCAATAATTTGTGGTACTCTTTTTCTCAGAATGACGTTGAAAAGGCACAGTTGTTATATTCACAAATAATGAGCACAGACAGCCGCTTGTGCCAAAATTTGAAGGTAAGTGCATTATACAACCACAGTGAATGTATTATTTTTTTTTGTCTCTTAGATGAATGTGTTTTCTTGTGCATCAGGTTTTGATGTTAACAATGTCAGGCGCAACAGCAGATGCCAGCCTCGTCCTTTCTGCAGCCACTTTATCAAAAACCCCATTATTTATAAAGAAGCCTGAATTTTCCCAAGAGGTGGTGAGTGAAACATTTCAGTGCTTTAAAAAAAATTCAGTCGCTGTTCTTGTATATTATGGGATGGGATGTGAAAGCATAATGCATACATACAGTTGTATGTATGACAGTTGTTTACATTATACATTGAATGATAATCAGGGGAAAGCCTGCTAGTGTTCTGATGTTGGCCGGCTTAAATGTTTACAATGCTCATCATACCATTAAAAGTATGCAAGTTTAATAGCTAACATTGGCTACTTAGTAAAAGACTAATTGTAGCAGGGAAATGAGATTGCCTTTCATTTTGCAAGTAATGAAATAAGTGAAATGTAACACAGTAATGGATCAGCATCCCGATGAGAACATGACTGTCTGCTAATATTTTCTTAAACATTCCACTCCGCTACTTTGGGTAAAATCTGCAGTGAAATAGTGGTGAAGTAATAATAATTAAAATAATTTTCCTCGGTTGCTGTCTCTCACAGGTCGACTTGCTGCGTCTGCAGAGTGAGACTGGTCCACATACGATGAGAGTGGAGCAGATCGTTTCTCGCCTGGAACGGGCCGGTCAGGTGACGCGGCAGAGCCTAGACGACATGCTGTGCCAAACACCGGCTGGAAAGAGGAAGCCAGTGCTGATGCTGGAGGAGAGGAGGACTAGTAGAAGAACTTTGAAGCCACTTCAGTCCAACCTGCTGTCGGAGTGAGACAGCTTACCTTACAAGAACTCAAACACAACACTGACTTTATATGGGATTGAAAAGACACTGGCTGGAACTCAGTCGCATACTGTAGTTGCACAAAATCTGTTTCAGAAGGTCTTTGATGGTAAGTACTAAAGCAAAGCAAATCAAAACAGTATTTTTTTTACAATAATGCAGAGGTGAAACTTAAGATTTCTATGTGCTGTATTATCTAAAATCAGAGACATTAAATTAAAAAAAAAAACTGTCTGAGTTCCCAGTGCTTTTGAGGAGCACTCCAGTAGTAAGCGTCGCACTTAAATAAGGTCAGTGACTCACAAGATAATGACTTAACAAATAAAGCTAGTTCGTACTCATTTTAAATGTCGGCTGTTTAGTATGCAGAAAATACACCACCTACAAAAGCCTTAGCTTTTCATGGGTACACTGTCATAACAACAAATGCACAGTGAAATATTTGTTTCAGACCAAAATCTGATTGAAACTAAGAATGTAAACAAAACACCATGACGCACGTGAAATCCCATCCCATAATGCACCACTGCTGACGTCACAACAGCCTGGGACGAGGACATCGCTGCGTTTACCCTAACAACAGGCTGTACTCAGAGTATGTTTTTTTTTATTATTATTATTATTTCAGTAGATGAATGTACATATTTTTCAGCGTGTGGAAGTGAGACCGACAGCTGCTACTAGCTAGCTAGCATCCGCTAGTCAGCTAGCTGCTACTGACTGACTGACTGACAGGGAGGCTGGTAACAGCTAGCATCAGCGCTAATAGACAAAGAACACACGACCAAAGACTAAAAACGACATCATCTGCCTTTTCTAATAGCAGCCGCGGTGTAGTCGTAGTCAGCGCCTTAGTTAGATGAGCAGCTAACTTTGCAGTGGCTTGAGCTCACTTTGGCATAAACACAATGAGCTCCGAGGAGAATGCAGCGTCCACCAAAGCAGCTGTGGACGACGATGGCATGACGTGGTGGTACCGATGGCTCTGCAAAATAGCAGGTGTTTTGGGAGGAATATGTAAGTATTTGTCATTTCGCTCCTCATCTGGAAACATGAGCTAAGAGGCCCAGACCCAGTGTTTATAGTGTCTGCTAGTTTAAATGCTGCTGGTGAAGAATCCAGGATACATTAATAATAATATGGACAGATTGTTAATCTTCACCTTATAATGGTTATATTACGATTATATGTGTTCACATAGCCCGATATTATACTCATACTACAGTGCAGTTGGTCAGACAACCCATTTGAAGCTTAGTTCCAGTTTATTGTCTCCATCACTGCAGCAGATACTGTATCAAATTAACATGACGAGCAATTTATTTGATTTTTCTGCTGGATGAGCAGTTTTCCTGTTTGTCTCTGGCCTCACAGTGACACCAGAGTCACGGAGCTGGTGTCACATTAACCCTGCATGTTCAATGAGCTCTCTATTATTAAAGAAGCCTTAAAGCACACACACACTAGATATAACCAGTCTCAGGCCATACAATAGTTTTATTTTGAAAACACAGCATGGAGTAAGAACCTTCATACAGGACTTGTGTGACAGCATTTTTTTAAAAACATGTCACAGCTGATCCACCTCACAGTCTACAGGGTTGATTGGTTAATATTACCAAAACTATATTTACACTGACAGGACAACATTTTCCACCCTGCATGTCATCCTTTTATTTGTAGTGTCCTATATTAGGAGGAAGGCTTTGTAAGCAATGTGCGTATTCATGATGTGGCATTGTCAACTATGTCAGAAATACTACAATGGCTTCTATGACTTGTAACACAGCTTATATGCTTTTATGTGCCAGTACAACCAGGGTTGAATGTCAGAAGTATGCAGATAAATGTGAACTCCTTTTAGAAGGTGGATATCTGTTGATTCCGCCAGATCCACAGAGGCTTTCCCCCTGGAATGTGTGGTTACAGTTTAAATTACTGCCTCAGCATTTCATTAGGAACTCTGTGTTATCATTTAGAAAAAAAAGCTTATGTTATTGATCTCATTCCAAATTAAAATCATACGCTTTGGCTTAAGATATTGCATATCCTGCATAATGAGATTTCATTTGTCTTATCATGGCAGTGGCTTCATTGTTTTATCTGTTGAAAAATTCTTTAATATGTTCTCTGTTATCCACAATATGCAGCCTGTGCCATCTCAGGGGTGTGGAACTGTGTTACTGTGAACCCGTTAAACATTGCGGCTGGAGTGTGGATGGTGTAAGTCAGACAGTTTCATGTACTTTATTGTTTCACACGCTCACATTTCATAGTTTTGTGAACACGTTCCATAAACTGCTTTGGTTTTGAGAATACAGTGTTCTTTGTTCCGTCATCTTCTTTGTGTATTCATTTGAGCTCAGATCCTGTGTCACTGTGCAAACTATGCACAATGAAATGCTGTTTTAATCAGCCTGATGCATTTTTTCTTCTTCTGTGAATATAACACCCCCACACACAAACCCTAACAGGAACTGAGAAATATGCCGCAGTGGCAGTGACAATTTTAACATGCAATTTCACCGGTACATGATGAGAGAAAAAAAAACGGTTCCTTTCTGGCCTGTTGTTGTTTTTTATTTTCCTCCAGAGGGCCGTTATTTCAGCCCTAGGTGGATAGAAGATGGAAGCACAGCGGATGATTCACTCCTGAGTTTGTGTCCTTGTGTCCCAAGGTTGAATGCCTTTGTGCTGTTCCTGTGTGAAGTCCCGTTCTGCTGCCAGTTCATAGAGTTTGCAAACGCAGTCGCAGCCCGCGCAGACAAACTGAAGCCCTGGCAGAAAGCCCTCTTCTACTGTGGGTGAGAACATCCACATGCATTCCACACTGCTGGTCTTTTGTCTCTTCTTCTCCGTTTTTAAAAATTCCTATTTGGACATCTGCTTGGGAATGTGTGTGTGTGTGTTTTTATTTTTACATCAACAGCACGTACTTGAAATGGTTTACTGACTTTTGATCATTTGCAGATCGGCTCTTTTCCCCGTATTCCTGAGTTTCACCTTTACAACCTTGTTTGGAAATGCCATCGCCTTTGCCACAGGAGTCCTGTATGGCCTTGCATCTTTAGGCAAAAAGTAAGATGCCTGTTAGTGAAATGAACCTTAAAATAGCAATTTAATATTCTTTGACGTTGCAGTGTTTGAAGAAGACTATAAAATGAAAATAATCTTATCTCAATGTCTCACTGATTAAATACTCAAATAACAGCCTCTCACATTAAATGCAGTATTTCACTATATAACCAGTTAATGTGATTTTCATTTTGTGCTTGAAAGCTCCAGTAATCATACTAATTAACTTTTAACAAAGTAAACCGCATAATAACGGTGCAAATTAACATTGTCGCCTTCTCCTTTTCTTCCTGCCTCTCCTTTGTGCCCGCCCCTCCCTCTCCATAACGATTTATTCCCATCCCTCTTTGGCATTCTTCCCCTTTGCTTTTCGTCTCTCTCAGGGGAGATGCGGTGACGTACGCCAGACTGCAGCATCAAAAGCAGGGAGATGAGGAGAGGATGACAGGAACAACCAACGGGGCTCCTGAGTGAGGCGTCTGCTTCCCTCCTGTTTCTTCTCTCTCCTCTTTAGTTCTCACAAAAGGGATTTTCTTCCTCCATCCATCCTACCTCTCCATACTCCTCCCATCTTTTCCATTTATGTCAACTTGGAAAAAATTGGTATATTTATTAAGTTCCACACCTGCAGCTTGTCGTTTGGGCCTTTGTGTGTAAATGGGATTTTGCCATTATTTTATTTTAGATTTTAGATTGAGGTTTTTTTTGCTTGTTTTGTTGTTGTGAAGCCTTTTTTTTCCAGGTGAAATGCCAGTTACATCTTTGTCTATTCAGGAAATCTTAAAAAAAATGAATGTGAATGTAAAACTTTGAGACTTTCAGGCTGCGTTCAGAGTTGTTGGACAATTCAGTGGGTTTGATCCAAGACAAAAGACACATTCTGCTGAGAGTTCATCGCCCGCTATCATCGGTATGGCATGGCCATTGTCAGGTTTTACACCGGAGGGCATTGACACTGAACAACCAGTCTTAAGCGGTACAAGTGAGAATGAATGAGTATTTTATAAAAGAGAAAATGTCCAATTTTGCATTTTGCCAGGTTGGTTTACTGAACAACAGCGACCTCTGCTGGCACAAGTTGTACTAAGACACTAAGGCATTTGATGTGTGCTGGGAGAGTACTTACTGTATTGCACTATGTGCAACACTATTTGGGATGAACTGACACAGACTTCCTGGGTACGATAAGAATGTACTTTCATGCAAAATCCAGTATGACCTTGGCACTAGATGCATGCAGAACAGTCTGCGCCACAAGTGAATGATGTCTGCTGCTGCTGTGTGACGAACGCAACTCTGAACTGCAGCCTGATGCAGTTTGGAAACACACAGAAGCATCATGTGACCCATCGAGGGAATGTATGTGTAGAGCCCAAAGATGAGGATTTTTTTTTTTCTTTGCTTTTTTTAAAATGTGCTTTTGTGTATGTTTTGTGGTTCCCTGACGCACAGCTTTTCAGTGAGGATCGTTCCTCTCGATCAAGTAGGTGAAGTGTGGCTGCAAGATTTTGTGACAGGAAATCCTGTTTTTAACTTATTTCAAATCTGTATCTGCTGGAATTTCTTTTGTCTATCATGAGTTCAAATTCTACAACAACCCATTCTCCAGCTCAGCACATCATTAGTTTGTTTCCCACACGGCCTTCAGAGATATGCAGCGGTCTGTAATGTACAGTTGTGTGTGTTTTTGTTGCCTTGCCCCTGTTGTGTCATCAGTAGCACAAATGCTTTGGGATGTTTACTGTTTACATGTACCTCTCACCGCTCTTAACTTTTATCATCAGCTGGTTTGTGACGGCGGTGAGCATCCCTCACCTCCAGCTCTCAGGTATTGTGTTTAACAATGCACAGCGTAGACAAAGTAGTGAAGACACAGTCCGGTAACTGGAGACAGCATGACTCTGAGCTACTGTATCGCCATGGAACAGCATCTGTGAGACGTTTGAAACAAACACGACCAGCGTCGAAAAGACATCACACACCAGCACCAGCCACTGTCCAACACACGTCGCGATGCAGTTTGAATGCGTTTTCTTTCCAAAGCTGCTTTCCTGAATCCTCACAGCATCTGAAAGTGACTGTATCCGTTACTGTAAGTTGGTTTCCACCCGACGTGGATAACGTGTTGACGTCAATCCTGATCCTCTTAGCGATGTATCAAATAAACCTGCTTCTACTATAATTACAAACTAAACTTGTATCATTGAATGTTTGTTTTCTCAACCAGTCCACCTCCGATGCGTGGAAAGATTCAGTATATTTGGATTTTAATTTGCATATAACATAGTAAAAAAAAAAAAAAGCACATTTCTTAAATAATTAAGAAAAAATGTGACCCACAATGTGTTTAATTGTGATTAACAGGATTTGTTCCATTGTAAATGGATTAGAATTATATTTTATTATATTATGAACACAGACTGAATTAAAAAAAACACCTATTAGCATTCCAGGAACTAGATTTAATGTTTAGATAAATATATTCAAGTTCCAAATCAGCAAACATACTTATAAACTGTCAAATATTTGGTTTGACAGCTTCTTACGAGATGGTTGATGGAACAGCCTTTAGCTTCACAGAGAGAGAGGGAGAGAGAGGCCAACAGAGGGCACAATTTCCTTATTTTATCATAAGCACTGATTGAAACTTCAACATGTCATTGGCTGGTGTGAATGTGTGAATGACGGAGGATGAAAACAACCACACACTCACACACCTATTGGTCCGTACAGGCACAAAGTCTCCAACTGTTTCTGTGATGTGGTTACAGAAGTTAATGGCTCATTCCATTGAACCACTGTTGTCACCAGCAGAGAGACATTTGTTTTCAAACAGAGGAGATCTTCAGCAGCCATCACAACAGTTTGTACGTCGCTGAACTCCTGTGATCTGCTGGTAGACTCACTGGTCCGGAGGGAAAACTTCCCCAGGATGAAAACAGCCAACGAGGTTCGCCTGAAGCCTGAAGCATCTTCTGCATTTCACCTTCCTCCTGTCGCCCATCGTGCTGCAGTCAGGGAGAGCAAAGTTCAGTTGGAGACAATGATTTCCTGACTGAAACATTGTTAGAAGTGTTGTTATACATATATTTTTTATATTTATCTAATTTGTTGTATTTTGTTATTCATCTGCAAATCTGCTGCTCTCAAGATCGTGTGTGTGTGTGTGTGTGTGTGTGCGCGCGCGCGCGTGCGTGCAGGGTGGTTATTTCGTTTTGTCCTGGGTTGCATCATGCTTGGGAACTTTGCTCCTTTGGGGCTGTTCTTAGGAGGAGGAGGAGGAGGAAGGGTGTGTGTGTGTGTGTGTGTGTTTGAGTGAGAGAGAGAGAGAGAGAGAGAGAGAGAGAGAGAGAGAGAGAGAGAGGCGGTAAAAACAATCATCCAGTGGAGACCATCACCTGGGGGAGGACCGAGTCCACGCCGGTCGGATCTTTTCTCACCGTGGAACCCGCAGGTTCATGTGAGCAGCATCCGGGCAGGGGGGGGGGGACGTCCGCGGTCTTTGTCTCAGAGAACGAGGCGCAGAACAGCCGGTTCTTCTGGAGGACGGGAGCTGGTTTCCGGGGTCCGGGGTCCGGGAGGCGGGAGGGTGGGTGCAATGAACAACGTGGGTCTGACGCCCGGAGCTCGGCGGTTCCCTCAGGTGGCTTCTCTCCGGTCCATGTAGCTGGTTTCCACCGAGATGCCGGCGAGGAACAGGTACAACCTGGTCGACGACCTGGCGGACTCCCGGGTCCCGCTGCACAACGAGGAGGCGTACCAGCACGGGATCTCCTTCCAGGCCAAGGTGAAGCCCCCGGCCGTGTGGCCGGAGCAGAGCGCGCCCTGCCGGCCTGCCGGCCTGCCGACCCCCTCTCGCCCCGCTGAGGGGGCTGGAAGTTCGGCGACAGGTTTGGTAAAAAACCCTGAGTTTGATAATCCTGGAATGAAGAGTTTGTTCAAGATTCCCGAATTTAAATATGAAACTCTGTGTTTGTTTGACTTGATTTGTCAGTTTGTATGGAAAAAACGGTGTTTTAGAAAAACGTCAGTTCCCTTCATTTCTGGATTCAGGAATTTTAAAAACTGACAAATCACACCAAAGGTCTTTAAAGTTGAATGTGTTTAAATTCAGTTCATCATCCTGAAATGAGGAGAATTCTGCAAAATCCCTCTTCTTAGAATGAACTAACTCAGGTTTATCAGATCCTGAGTTTGGTGATCCTAAAATGAGAAAAAATATCTGCAGATTTTCCCCATTTCAGAGTCAGTAATAAAACGGATTGAACCATTTGAAACTTTAAAGAGCTTTTGGTTAGATTTCTGTCGGTTTACATGAAAACAGAACTGAACAATCAGCCATTTTCCTTCGTTTCAGGACGAACAAACTCAGGATTTTCACTAAACCTGCTTTGTGGAACAGACTCCTGCTTTGTGAAATGTGTTGTCCTGGATGTTCTCCAGGAAAATATTCAACAGCAGTTCTTGTGCCTGGATAAGGAGATGTAAAAGATCCTGGTAAAGTAGAAATAATGTTAAAATGTCTGCAAGTCTCACTTACAGTGACTTGAAACAGGCACAGAAATGCGAATAGATTTCTAACTGGAGCAAACAGACGTGATGGTTCAGACACCTGAAGACATCACATGAGAGTTTGCTGCAGCTCCGGTCAGGTCGTCTGAGGTTATTCTGCTCAACTGAGCATCACAGTGGCCCCACGCCACAACCCAACCGACGTCTTCTGCCGCTGTCCGAGCGGGATCTCTGCTCACGACACTCCAGCAGTTTGCCCATGTGTCGGTTATGTTCGTGCCTTCTCTCTTAAAGTAAAACAAATGCGATCAATGATTCATGAGCTGATGGTGGATCCCAGGCTGAGTACGCTCGGGATGGTTGAGTGGTGTCAGCGCACGAGCTGAGAAATGGCCGTTAAACAAAAGTTTCTCATGAAAGCTGCTGTGTGGAATTGGTTCAGGGATGGTCAGCTTGTGTGTGGCTGAAACGGATGATTAACACGACAATTTGACCCCCCCCTCCCCTCGCTTTTCGTTCCACAGTCTTTTTAAAACTAGAGTTTAAACGTTTTAAAGTCTCTTTTCCAAAAATCTGCAGCTGCAAAGGATAATTTCATTAAGTTGCAATGTCACTGTTACGTCAAACGTGTTTATGTCGGAATTACGCTGCAGAAACACTTTGTAAATTAGCCAGCACCTGGCAATACCACTTTGTTCCTGAAGAGGCCGATAGTGAGTCACCTTCGCATCTAATCTCTCGGTCCAACGTGAGAGGAGGAAGAGAAAGACGAAATCGACCAGAGGAAATATTTGCAAATAAACCTTTGTTTAAAAGATCTGAATCTGAAGTTTAATCCAAGCTGACGCCACATGAGAACACCGTACGATGGCCGGAGCCTCGTTTGTTTGTTGTGTGAATGACGACTGAGGTTGGTGTTTGGGTACGATGGTTCATGTTTGACGTGTGTTCTGTTTCCAGTACGTGGGGAGTCTTGACGTGCCCAGGCCCAACAGTCGCATGGAGATTGTGGCGGCCATGAGGAGGATCAGGGTAAGACGAGAACAAATACACATCATTGTTTCCATGGCAGGAGGCAGGGGCCCGTTCCAGAAACCAGGTTTAGTGACTATTCCATTGTTTGTTCGTTTTTTCACGTAAATTGACAGAAAAGAAACCAAAGCTCCTTAAAGAGATCTTTAAAGAGCTTTAGTGTGAATTCAATCATCAAGTCTGAAATGAATCTGAACTGGCCCCTAAAACCTGACCGCTAACAACAGTAATGTGCTGCTGGTCGGAGGACGTGTGACTGGATGATGATGTGTGATGTCAGGAGCCGATGAAGGGATGAATCTTGGCAGAAATAACCAAAGAGTGGCGGTTTGCGTGGTGTTTTTGCGGCCTCTGATTTAAACTCTTTTCTCTTGCTGAGCCGACACATCTCAAATGCACCGTTTTTTTTCCAGTTAAAAGCTTCACATCTCTTCCTGGCCCCTGCCCCTCCCCCCACACCCCCCCCCCTTTCTC
>CAAKHB010003624.1:9088-20625 GCA_901007665.1 Aeoliscus strigatus
GAGGACCCCCCCCACACACACACACACACACACACACAAACACACACAGGCAAACCGTCTGTTCAGTTCTGTTTATTAGAGAAGAACACCCCAAACAATTCATTCCATTCATCACGTTTCTCTAGATGTTTATCTAGATTTAGTTTATCTAGATTTATCTAGATGTTTGTTTACTGATTGTATTTCAGCTCAGTCTTGTTTATCTTGTCCAAAAATCAGATCACACCCTGATCTGGGTGACAAAAGCCCTTTTAACGGAGGAAAATACAGAACACTGTATATTATTACAACTACTCACATTCTACAGTACGTCACACAGCCGTTTCTGCACCATTGGCAGATTAGCAGGAATAATATGAACAATAATAAGAGAAGTAGTACTAATAATGAGAATCACAGTCAGTGTGTGTGTGGGCCGGGTCAGCAGGAGGCGACTCAATCACAGACCCAATTATGTGGTGCTAATTTTTTGTTCGTAATTAGAAAAGTCCTTTAATTAGTGTCTTTACTGTCCTGCGACGACAACCACCGACGTGTTACCGTGTGCAAACAGACCGATCCTGTAACTAAACACGCACGTCCTCCGTTCCCATTTACATAGCGAAGGCAAAGGTAGAATTCAAGTGTGTTGAATATGCAGCGTTGCTATAAACGGCTCCCACACTGATTCACCAAGAGTCACAGGACTCGCTGCTGATCCCTCGCTTCACGTTAAAATGTGGCTTTTTTTCTGATTTGTGACCATCTCAAATGTGTGTGTGTGTGTGTGTGTGTTAGCAAAAGCAGATTTGACTGCAACATAAATCTAAATAGATTTTAACTCATAAGCCATTGGAGAGGTAATGATGTAAGTCTGCCACTAATGAGCTTAAGCTCTTAATTGAATAGGAGGAGGGAGGAAGGACGTGCACACACACACACACACGTCAATGTAAGGACACACATCCAGACACACCTACAAATACAATCCCGCCTCCTGTTTTTTTTTTACCCTCCGTTGTCTCTCCAGGGTCGTGTGCTTGTGTGCGTGTGTGTGTGTGTATGTGTGTGTGTGTGGGGGGGGGGGTTCACAGTCACATGACCAGCTAAATTTCAACTCCAGTGCCTGCGGACTTTCATGTCAGCCCTCATCTCTTCACCACTGCACTTTTTGTGCTCCACTCTGTGTGCAAAAACAAGACCGGTGATTTTAGGCTCAATCAGAATAAAGGAACAAAGTAAATAACTGTAAGATGTTAAAAAAAATACCTTGAACAAAGAAAAAAAAAACCTCCACAAATGAGTGTATTGAACATATAAGAGGGAGGGAAAATGCAACAAACCGCCGCTTTGATGTCACAAACACGTTTCCTATTTTTATTCATCTCCTCCAAATAATTATCAGCACTTAACCCGCAACGTCTGCAAAGACGCAAAAACGTCGAAATCAATTTGAGCACAGACGAAAGCTTATAGGATGAAATGTCCATTCACAAACGGGCCGCATTCCCCTGGTGACGCCGGCTATGAAAACGATGATATCCAATTTCTTCATGTCTCAAATCAGCCTGATAGAAACAAAACCCCTGTGAATAGAAGGACAATGTGGGGGGATCTCAAAGCAGCGACTCCAGGGGGAGGAAAGGGAGAGATTAGAGGAGCCCAGACCGTGTTTGCAGTTGTTCAGATAAAGAAAAGGGGCAGTGATGTTAGAAAACAGACAGCAGGACATGCTTCCTCTGTCTCTCTTGTGTGTGTGTGTGTGTGTGTGTGTGTGTGTGTGTGTGTGTGTGTGTGTGGCCGGTGCTCCTGACAGTGTTGATGTGAGCAAAGCCTATTGAGCAGAACCTGCACTATTTGGCAATAAAAGAAAGTGATTTACTGGAAGCTCTGCTGGCACGGCACGCACACACACACACACACACACACACACACACACACACACACACACACACACACACACACGAGCGCGTGGAAACACTCGGCGGCAGACACGCAACGTAACCCGTTCACTCACTAACGTCACAGCTGTTAGCTTGAACGCTATCTACCGTGGCAGATGTTGTCGTCGTCACCAGAACGTATGAAAATGAAACCTGAAGAAGCCGAATGTCATGTGACTTTTTCAGCCAATTACCTGTGCACTTCCTGTATTTAAAGGACTTGACCTCCATTTTCAAGCCAAAATCATCGTACGTTCTGACAAAGAAATAGTGCATTTCATTTGCCTTTTAGTTTTTTTTTTTACACTCACCTACTGTGTTACCGTCACGCACACTCGTGCATGCTGAGCACGCCTGGCTGGCTTTCCTCTGAGCCCCTCACACTCCCACAGCCACTCATGCGGCTCAGCCCCACTGACTTTGACAAATAGCCAGGAAGTCGTGGCGTTGGCTTAAAAACTTCAACTTGTTGGGTTACATTTGTCCCGTTCATGTCTGTGGAAGTGGCTTTGGAGGTAATCTGTCAGTGACTGATTAGACAACACCGACGACGGGCAGAGACGCACGGAGGCCGAGCAGCAGACGGAATACACACAAATACAATCCTGGTACTGGGCCGTCCCAGATGTTTGCACAATTTATTCTGAGCGGAACAAATTGAAATTTATACAATTAACAGGGAAAAAAAAGAGACGATATTCTGAAAGTAAAAGGAAACATTTGTGATGTTATGTCAGTTGTATGTGTTTGGACCTGAATTAAATCATTGCTGCTGATTTTTTATGAACACATTCAAATCAAGAGACAAATAGCTTTGGGAGCTGCTGAAACTGAAGAAGCTTTCGGAGCTAAATACAATAATAAAAAGACAAAAAAAATTCTCCAGAAGATAACTGAAGAACATTCCACCCCTCAGCTCCTTTGTCTATAGACAGAAGTGATCGAAATACAAAATATCTAAAGGTCAGTATCTGTCAATTAAAGGTCCAAATTACAGTGACAGTACTTCGTGTGAAATAAAAGCCTCCAAATTCTTTTCAACAGCTTTGCCGGCTCTTTCATGTCGAAGCTGTGTGCTTCAGATTGAAGTGTTCTGTCTCTTTTTGCACGGAGACGGAGCTCAGGAGGGCATCGGCAGCAGAGGCGGCTGGGACAGGGTGTTCTGCAGAAGGTGTTCAGCCAAGATGATGAGACGTTTTCATCCGGCGGAGGCAAACGGAAGGGATGAGGCTCATCGCAGAGTATTAAAGGATATTTAACGCCTTCGTTCTACACATCAACAAAAGTCTCTCTTCTCGAATCTGCTGCAATCAGACGGTAACCGTGGAGATTTAGACATAACACTCACCATGACTGTTAATGCCAATAATGTCTGTTTAAAAGTATCAGTATGTACTAATAATAATCACTCAGAACTCTTCTCTGCAGCCTTGTGACGACGTGATGACCCTGAAAATGTTCAGCAGTATTCTTAGTATCACTTCAGTGATAATTATTCCACTCGCCACAAACCCGACTAACAAAATGGAATTCAATCACAGCCGCTGCATAATGACAGTCATTATGATGATAATGAATAAAATAGTAATAATGACATACCTATCTGCATTCACACCGCTTCCTCTCACACATCTCCATGGTGATCTGAGGTGATACCCCCCCCCCACACACACACACACACGTCCAACTCTGCATTCAGTCCGGCCCACAGCCGCTCTAATCAGATTGTTTATGGTTAAACCAAGCGTTGTGTGCTGGATCTGTGCTCGGACTCATTTAATTAACCACTTGAGAGGTGTAGCTGAGCCGACTGTAGCCAGGCGTTGTCTCCTGCAGTGGTTATTGTTGCTGACCGGTTCATCTCTCAGCGGTCTCTCTGCATCCCTCTCTGCTGGCCCCCGTCTCCCTCTGAGGAAGAATTTGCCGTTCTTGCTGTCGGTGTGAGTAAATGCCTGACAATCAGGAACAATGTAATTACGAGAGGGAAGAAAATCTCCGCAGGACTGTGGAGGAGCAGATCCTTCACGCTGGAATTAAAGGATGAATCTGTGGTCAAACTGTGATAATACAAAGTTTATTCTGGATTACCATCATTGACCCCTAATTAGATTAATTCTATGATGACAAGTTATTCCGAAGCGCAGCAGCATTGACATTACATTTGAAACACACATTTTATGCTGGTGGCCAGCCGTATTCTTTTTTTCTCTGCCTCCACACAGGAGATGTGTGTGTCGTGGACCATGTCCTTGAGGTTTACTCTTTTGATTCAATAGCGCTCCACATGGATGGACTCAATCAGATACCTTGAACCCAGTGAAGGGTGATGCTCAACAGAGCTGAAGATGCACTACAACGGCTCCTCAGAGAGAGAGAGAAAAAAAGAGAGATAACCTGGCTGTAAGAAAATGTTTGCATGCATAGACGCTGCTTGGAAACATGCGTTTGATGTGTGTTAATAACACCGGCTGACATGTTCATAGGAAGCAGCTACATAACTTGTGTCATGGAAATGGAGAAGGTGAAGGAGAATAACAGGCGTGGGAGATCCATGACTGGAGAACTGAGGACGGCTGCTCCTGTGTTCCCGAAGAACACATGCAGACAGAGCTTGAGGTGGTCAGTAGGTTCCCAGTTCCTTCTTACACACCGTGATGGAGGAGCTGGAGCACTGAGCCCTTGCATGAAAAACCATCTTCCATCAAGTCACCTCACTTTCACCTTTTATCCCTCAGTGTCAGAATGCTCAGGTATCCAATGCACACGTTTCCTCTGGCTGCTTATTGGCTGATTATTGACTGATTGTATCCACAAACCAGTAACTGAACTGAGAGCTGACGTCACATGCGTCCACCTGAGCTCCCCCGCATCTTTCCATCAGGACTATTCCTTTGTCCGAGTCACATGCCAATTTGTTTCCAGCTCTATGTGAGGAGTAAACACGGGCCGAGAGACAGACCTCCTGATTGGTCATTTTGAGGCAGAAAAGTATGTCTGCATGTCCTGACCTCTGCCTGCTGCTTCCTCGCACTCTGCTGTATAACAAGACCATCACACAGCACCGACGGGAGACAGGTCTCAGCTGCTCGCACCCTCATCAGAATGGGCTGTGCGGAGTGAGACGCCTCGAGGAGTATCAGTAAACAACACTATAGGGTTCCGGTTGCTATACGCTCAGGCGCTCATGCAAAATTCAGCGCTTTGTATGAAGACCGAGACGGAGCCGAGCCAGAAGGCAGGGGTTATGTTTTAACTGGTGAACCTTTTGCACTCCACTATTCCCTCTCTAATTCTGAAAGAAATGTTTGGTGAATTTGACCTGAGAGCGTGAAACAGAAATATTAATTGCAGCACTTAAATATGAAGACATTCAAACCGTTGAGGAGCTGCGGCGGTTCTCTCTCTCTCTCTCGCGCTCTCGCGGTCTCTCTCTTTAATGGTGTGATCGCCCTTAACTCCACTGTAAATCTCTCCCCAATGGCTTATGGTTCAAATTAATGGCCCTGCCATAAGTGTTTGAATTTCATGAATTGTAATAATACTTACATCACAAGACACATGAAGTCATGTCTCCCTCTCTACAGTGGAGATATGATACATCTAAGAGGGATGCACAAAGTGCTCCCCTGGTAGGCTAGTGATGTATTCTAATAGACTGTGCTGGCCGGCCCCCGGGTGCAGATAATCATGATTCATATTTGAAAGCTGCAGAACATTTAAATGGCACATAAAGCGGCAAGGAAGATTAAAACATGGTGTCGTGGAATAACGGGAGTGTTCCCTGGTGGCGTCTGATGCCTAATGACTGTGTTCCTTCCAACAGTCTGTGAGTGAAACGGATCACCGCGTTCCAGCTCAGGAAAAAAAGTCTCTGTTCCGACTCAAAATATGAAAAAAAAGGAAGAGGGAGGATGAAGAGACGTGTTGAATCTGTTGAGCCACCTCGCCGCCATGGAGACTCAGCCAGGAGTTCTGTGGAGCTCGTGTGGCGTTCACACCTGAGGCGACATGGGCTGTCGAGTGATGCGAGTAAATATGACGTGAGCCCAAAAAATTCAAAAAAAGGGACATACCGGGACACAGCGTCACTCTAAGTCTGTCGCCAAAGAAGAAGAAGAAGAAGAAGAAGAAGAAGGAGAAGAAGAAGAAGAAGAAGAAGAAGAAGAAGAAGAAGAAGAAGAAGAAGAAGAAGAAGAAGGAGAAGAAGAAGAAGAAGAAGAAGGAGAAGAAGAAGAAGGAGAAGAAGCTCCTTTATCAGGACGACGTTACCCTGACAACAGACTCTGGATAACTCAAAACGGCTGCTGGTGTCTCGTGATGTTCTGGTTCAATCATCATTACATTTGTTGTCTCACTTTTTTTGTTGCTGTTTTTTTTTTTTAAAAAATGAGATATAAATGCTGAAAATGAACTCGGTGTTAAGAAAGTAGAACACACCACGGTTCTCCACGGAGCGACAGAGGACGAGACTCTGAAGTCTGATGGACTCAGACCTGCCAAAGTGCAGTGGATGTTCCCATGATGACACACAGGCGCCCACACACAGCAACAGTCCACAAATATTTGTCCCATCAGCATTAGATTGAGCGTGGATGTTGCGTCTGTGAGGTGTTGTGTGTGTGTGTGTGTGTGTGTGTGTGTGTGTGTGTGTGTGTGTGTGTGTGTGCGCGTGCGGCGCAGCAGCAGGACACACTTGATGATCCCCTGTCTCCCGGTGACTGTGTGGAAGCAGCCAGCCGTGGCGAAGCTGCCATAACTACCAGTTGAGCTCTGTCAGGGAGACGAGGCGGCGTCTATTCAACAGGACCTGCCACCCTGACAGACAGCGAGCACGACGCCGCGTGAGACGGGCGGGAAGACAAAAGACCCACGTTCTCCGCTCCATCCAACCCGCTGCATTTTCAACAGGCCGGGAAGAGAACACGCCGTAGGTGTAATTGGACCTGACCGGAGCAGGTCAGGAGTCAGTGGTCGTATTTGAGGGCTAACACCATTTAAGACTAATTTGAGTGCGTGTTTCTGTGCCTTAAACTAAGTTTCTAACCTGAAATGTGCCTTCTAAGGAGACCTGCTGCCCGGCAAAAGGCCATCTAACGCTTCTTCAAACTTACAGCATCATTTTAATGTGCTGTCGACCAAAGGATCAAATAACTACCTCTACAGACCCGAGAGGAAGTGCAGGAAGTTTTTTTTTTCCTTTTTTTGCGTAGTCCCCCATTTATTTTACAATTAGTTTGTTCGTGTGTGACGGATGCTAAAAGAACACGTAGTACAAAGAATGCTGGTGGCCTGAACAGTTTCATGATGAACCTGTGACTCGCAGCATGTCGAGTGTATCCACCGACTGTTTGTGTTCATTTCTCTCTGGTGTTTGTGCAGAGGCACAGACGTGTGGAGGTTGCGGGGTCGGGACCCCGGCCAGAGGCCCGTCCATGGGGAGCTTGCCTCCAGCGTGGCCAACTAATACTACAAACAATTAGTACGGCTGCAGCTAAGACGCACACACACACACACCAACCCCTTGGGGCGTTTTCAGGTTTCTCCAGCTCAGGCCGAAGGTATCGCTGCTGTTAGCTGCGCGAGACACAAACCCTCAGTATCTGGTCTGTAACGATGTCGGGCAACTGGCGAAGCTAGAGAGGCAGAATCGATACAGCTACAGCCTGTGGACTCGTGTGGAAGCAGAGGGCTATTATTAGGACGTCCTTTCTTTACCACCTGAGCCACTAACACACTTAAAATAGTCGCGCACACACTTCTTCCTCGTCGACGCCGGAGTCAAAATGCTGTTTATCGCAACAACTGCAACGATCCGAGCGTGTCGTCTCGCTAACTGAGTGAATAGAGACGGGACGGACGCTGAAGGAATCCAGACTGAGACGGTGGATGACTCTCTCATGGTGGGGGCACGGCTTTACGGTCAGAGTGACGTCTGTTTGAATTACATGACCGGGCTTCATTAGCCGGGTGGAGTCGGTAGCCAACCGGTTATCTTCCTGGGCATATGCTGAGCCCACTGGTCCAGAGCCTCGCTGTCAAAGCCATTGTGAATCCTGATGATCACAGTGAATCCCAACTGTTTAACACACACACACACACACACACACACACACACACACACACACACACACTTCCCGGTCTTCGCTCCAGGGGTCCTGACAAAACAGGAGACGGTGGGGACTCATCAGAAGACAGAGCTGCCGGTGCGCTCCACCTGCTCACTGATTCTTACGCCTGGAGGAGCCTGAAGGCACTGCCATCACACACTCCCTGTCCGCGGTACACACACACACACACACACACACACACACACGTATAAATACACAAATCAATAGACACACATGCCCACATGCTTACAGACACACACAGATCCACAGTGCACACGTTCACCCAGCTCACCTCAACTCCTACTTACTTACCTCTCACTTCTGCTCGAGCTCGCGTCCTTTCCCTCATGACCCTACCGCATCCTGTTGTTTGTCCTCCACTCCCTGACACACACAACCCAAACTACACAACACGTCCACACACACACACACACACACACACACACACACACACACACCCTCACTTGTCAGGAATCATAAGCGAAAGGGAGTCTAGAAGAGACTTGACAGCGCGGTACAGGAATTGTGTGCCAGGAACGCGGAGCTTTCTCCGTTCACCTCCAGCTGCAGCCCCTCACCTTTGTCCAGCCTCCGACCCGTTTGCAGAGCGCTGGAGAACCTCCAACAGTCAGAGCAGTCCAGATAATATATCCCCGTGTTGAGAGGAATTTCTGATAATCAATGGGCAGAGGCAGGAAGTCAGAGAAGGAGGAAACAAAGAAGGAGAGAAGTAGGAAGCGCCAACACACGCAGCCCAGAGGCCTTTTCACTCTCCATCAGGTTCAACACGCACACACACACACACACACACACACACACACACACACACACACACACACGTCTAACAAGTCAGCAGCAGCTTGGAGAAAAATCCTCAGTTAATAGTGATTGAAACTCTTTACATGGACAGCTTTCTTCAGGGTTTCTGAAGGACCGAGGTGACAGCGTGTCGATCACGCCGACCCCGACTTGAAATCTCGGGTTTTCAAAGAAAGAAGCCGTTATCAGACGGTAGAACCGGATTATTTCCAGCGGTGAAAATGTTTCGGCTGTCTGCATCAGCTCCGCACAGGGAGTGACTCTGTGTCGTTAGCATACAGAGGTTTGTCGTCATGGTTTGCAAATCTCTTACAGCTGCATCTCAAAAAATACAAATCTCTATTTTTGATAAATACAGCAAAAATCCATTGTCTCAGATTTAAACTGTATAATGACATAGTTTCCACAAACCTGACACAAAATATACAGTTATATTTTCACAAACAGAGTTGTGAGCTTCAGCTATCGAATCGGTCGAAACATTCTTGTCAAAATCTACTGAAGTTCTTCTCTGTTTTTACTTTTGTATTACACTTCAGTCATTTCTGTCAGTTTTTGACCTGGAACAACAAACACATGACACTGACTTGGATTCACACCTGTGGTTGTAGCTGCTTCAACAACTGCTGCGATACTTTTTTTTTCTCTCTGCACTGAATTCAGCGACACAGGAAAATGTTTCTTTCCTCTGAGGAGAAACGGACATCGCACGGCAGTTCTTCCCCGCTCCACGTTACACCCAGCACATGCACATCAGGACAACACTTTTCTTCATCATCTTGATTAATGAATCAGGAATCTGTCTGCAGGCGCCGGTCTTGGGGAAAAGTCGGTGTCTAATTAGACCAATTGCAGACCTAAACGCTGAGCTTGAAGTGAACGTTAAAAGCTGTCTCAGCTAATTGGCTCCCCTGCCTCCTGTTCATCACCACGTTCATCAGCGCCCGCATCATCTCCTCCGCACCTAGCAGGAGGCAGGTGGGTTCGAGACACACCGACATGAGCGTGGCCACCCAGCCACAGAATATAGATGTATATATATATAGTATGTATATAGTGTACACTGGGTTTATGCTCTCGTTTTTGAAATGCCCTTCAGGCCAATCAGGGCTATTTCTAGACATTTCTAGTGTTTGTTATCCTCATCGTAGCAGGTGTGTGTGTGGTGGTGGTGGTGGTGGTGTGGGGGGGGTTACTTCATCAGGAATAAGTGGATCTTCTAAAATCTCATTTTGTTGCTGCATCTTCCCCCTTCCCCTGCTGCCCTTCCACCCCGGGGGACGCAACGGACTGAAGTGCCTCTCCAAACTTACATCACACATTGTTCCACTGGCCGACACGTTCAGCAGCCTCTTGGCCCGTTGGGGAGCTGGATGGAGTGGATGTAGGTCAGTGGGTGGGCAGCAGGAGTGGCCGTAGATGCTGGAGCTCCTAATAGGACGTAATTGAAAATGGCCACTTGGAAGTCAATGGGTTTTATTTCCCGCGCGCGCTGAAGAGTCGCGGTAATCATGTGCTAGACGCGCGCGATGAAAGCGCTCATTAGTGGAGACGGTGTGGAATGTGAGTGCTCAGTGTACATTCTCACAAAAGGCAAAACAAAACAAAGCATTTTTTTTTCCAGCCTGCTTCAGGATTTCTTTAGCAGTTGTTGCAGTGAATTTACAGATGGCGGTGGGCAGGGGGCCGCAGCCTTGAAACTTATTTGAATGTTTTTTGGAAAGCTGGTTGAAATTGTCAGGTGGGTGGCTCACAGAAGAGCCTTCACTTGAATATTCTTCCTCTTTCTCTATTTTACCTTTCTTCCAAACGGTAGCCTTGGCGGAAATTTGTTCACCGTTCTAAAGCTCTCTGAACTTTTAAGGCCGTTTTCTTTTCTGCTGCTTGGAAACAGACACTCTATGAAATGTGTAGAGTATGGAAACTGTTTTCAGCTGTGACGGTGAGAGCCGTGGTATCTCAAACCACTGACGATCGAGAGCGGTGTCGTACGTTCCTGTTCCAGTCCTCGTTCTGGGACTGTTCTGGCAGGGAGGAGGTCAAACGCCACAGGTTGCTCCAGCTAGCCGAGGCCGCTTCGCACCGGGATGACGATCAGATTAGAGGCTTTGACTGGGAGTCTGGGACGAATGCCAGGTGAACCAAACACCTCCAGAGTTTCAACACGTTTCACGGCGTCCTTTCCCTGAGAGTGGGACGGACAAAGAAGTAAAACAAAGGAAATGAGGGCGAGCAAAGCGACAACAGCGGGCTGCTGTGCTACTCATCGATCGGATTATTAAGGCAGATGAGGAGGAATCCTCTCCCCAAGTGAAGGGTCTGATTGTTTGTCTCCTCCCGCCTGGTGTCCAGGGAACCAGACTGGCGGCAGCGGTTCCGGATCAATATTCTCGATCATGGCTGAGAGGGGCAGCGTCACTCATACCGTGCCAGACTGTTTGAAAAAAAAAAAAAAAAAAAGATTCCCTGGTCGAAGTAACGAGCGCCAGGTCAAAGTGATAACAGTCGTGACAACAGGAAATAGTCTTACTTCATCAATTATTACGAGTGTGTCGCTCTCCACCGTCTGACCGAGTTCTGAACTGCAGGAAGAAGAAATATCTTCACAATACGTGAACCGATTCTAAGAGACTGCAGTAACTGTCGTGATGCACGATACGGGAACACATGAAGGCCCCTCTGGTGGTGG
>CAAKHB010003626.1:15515-29991 GCA_901007665.1 Aeoliscus strigatus
GAGCTGGGAGGACGCTCGGACGACCCCCTCGCACTCGCTTCTGTTGACAGATCAGTGTCACACAGCTGGGCCTGGATCACACACACACACACACACACACACACACACACACTCACAGACACACACACACGAACACACAGACACACACACACACACACAGACACACACACACACCAAAGACATTTCATATTTATTACAAGGAGACAGAGCAGAGATGAAATGTTCTTTATCAATTTACACATTCAGTATCATCACAGACCCGTTGTAAGCGATCGGAGAGAGTGAGTGTGTGTGTGTGTGTGTGTGTGTGTGTGTGCTCTCACTCTCTGGTATTCCTCCTTAGCTTTACTCAGCAGCTCCAGGATGTCCATTGGCCGTGGTTCTGCAAATCCATTGGTCCTCCTCAGCTCCGCCCTCTCTGGCGATTCTCTCTGGGCGTGGTCTGCTTCATGTTTCACAATCCTAGCGCGTTTTTTTTTTTTTTTGGACATTAGAAGATGTGACCCAGCGATCACACACACTTTTGACTCACTTCACATACAGATGATAAAAATACATGTTCAGTCTTAATATGCGTTTTGGTTGCACAGCTACGCGGGGGTCTCGAAACATCAACAGTGTCTGTTTCATGACCATCATACAATTCTGGAGCACAAGAATCATGTCAACGTTATAATATCAATATTTACATGGATTTGGTTTTACAAAGTGTCTGGACGTCAAGCCAACCAACGGCATACTGAAGGACTGCCCCTTTAAAATAAGCAGCCGTAATCACAACATAGCGGGTACCTAATGTTCCAACACCCCCGTGTGTGTTGGTTTGATCATCTGGTCCGACTGCAGCTGGGTAAAATCTACGGAGGCACAAACCACTAAAACATGGCTGCTGGTGAAAAGCTGAGAGTGTGAACGGTTAAAAAAAAAAAAAAGGAAAAGAGTCAGGTGAAGTTTGAATGAATTTGAAGACTTGTTACTCACTTGACCATCAGCTGAGCGATGCGCTGGCAGTCCCTCTTGTCATAGAACCAAATACTATAGATGCCCACTGCAGAAAAAGACATGAAATCTATAGTTTTAAAAATTGTTGCATCACACCCATTGTCTGGTGACTGAATGTGGTAACATGAACGCATGTATATACGTTGTCGGGTGCCCTTCGTACGTATTCATTCACTCACATTCCATCTGGTCTCCTTTAACTAACCCCTGTGTCACCCGTCACACAAGAAGAGAACTCAATACTCTGTCAGCTGAAAGAAATGGATTAGCTACGGGGATGTTGAAGATGCACAAAACTACTTTTAGAGATACGGCAACTTGTTGCTACATCGCCTGACTTTTGTTTGTGGATGAAATATTGGTGTATTGGAGGTCCCGTGAGAATCTGAGGTTACCAAGTAACCGAGGTGTTTGCGTCCCTGCAGCGCAGCCTGCGACCGGGGGGGATTTAAAGGATGTAAACAGGTGTGTGGATCCAAGGACACACGTCTCAGCAGACAGCTCAGAGAACACTAGCACACTCAGACAGGCTAACTGAACATCTCTTCATCCTCCTCTGACGGACGGATCGCTCTCCAATCAACCTTCTTTTTTCTCCAGCTTCAAAATATCCCCAAGATATTTCTCTCACTCAACATCGAAAACCTAGAACACCATACTGAAGAGCTCAAATGGACTGACGACAAGAACAGCAGAAAACAGATGGAATAAAAAACCAAAACTGCATTTTTGACTTCACTGCTACCAGTACCCACATTTGTGTGCAACTCGCTCTTGTGCAAAGTCGACTGAAGTGAGTGTTTCAGTGACGCTGCTCGAAGCTGAACTCTGACGATAGGTAAAGCCATGTCTACCATACCAGCCAGGCTAAGGGGCAAACCAAGTCCAAAGACGGAGCAATCGCCACTGACACTGACCCTGGCAATGCTGTTTTGTCTGATAGGCAAGCAAATGGGCAAAGAGTCAAAGTCCTTATTCGTGGCCTTGATGAAACTCCTCTTCAAACTTCTGGTGGATTACCTCGGAGGCAACGCAGTCAGTTACTTTTTGAAGCTCTGAGGAACTCTATCTTCATTTTCATTTCCCCTAGCTTCCTTTTCACAACGCTAATCATGTCTGGTAGCAGCACTGGATAGCAGCCAGATTTAGAATTGAACTTGGTCTTTTTTAGCTTTTGCGCCATTTTCCTATGAAATGAACACTGGCTGAAGCAGGCTGACACTGTTATGGTCTGTCAAGCCAGAGCATGAGTGGCAAAGCATCCTCCGATGAACTGTATTTACTGAACTCGACTCAGAGACGACGGAATGCCTTCAAGCAAAAGGGAGAAGAAATTCTTCACAAAACACTGGGGAGGTGTTTGCTTGACATTTTCAGAGGTACCAAAGTTTTCTTTCATTTCTGTGTGTGTGTGTCAAGGTCGCTACACCTACACAGCCAGCTGTTGTCAATGTTATGCATGCCGCAAAATGAAGAGGTCAAGAGGACAAATGTTGCCTGACAGATTCCATTAATGTCAGATCCCATTCAACACACAAAAACAGAAATCTACCAGATAGACACTGTAACAACCAAGGACCTGCTAGATGTCGATCACCGTCATTAAGAATTATCTAATGTATAATACACTGTGTGCATTTTCTGGTTGAGTAGAGAGGAGGTCCTCACACAGCCGTGTCTCTGTCTCTGGGAGTCATGTCACTGCTAAAGTCTGGATAGCGACACAAAGGAGGTTTGCTCACAGTTCAAGAGCCGACACACAGACAATGCTGCCCATACGGAGGAGCCTGCTGCTCAGTCTGCACTGATGAATGGACATTTATAGTTTTTTTATTTGTTCGCCCTCATGGGTGCAGACAACGATGCTGTCAACAGTCCAGACTGATACATATATGTTTCCATCTACAAAATACTCACTGTTGCCGTTCCTGTAGAGCAGGAAAGGGTCCTGCAGCTGGAACTCCAGATCTTTGTTGATTGGCTCCACCAGGTTCTCTGTGCTCAGTCGGTTCATAATGGTGAAGCCATGGCGAGGGGAGGCAGACCTGAGAGGAAAAATTCCAGTCGGACATCAGTGAGGAGAATTGTGAACAATTTATCCTGATCAGCTTGTATTTGAAAATGAAAGGGGCGAGTCCACCAACTCTAATTTGAGGTGGTGAACATTTCATAGAAGTTGTGAAATTGTAAGTTCAGTCAGATCTGCTCATCTGACAGACAGAGCTGAAATAACAACGATTTATTTTATATAATTCCATCCTCAATCCATGAAACACATAAATATAAAACAAGATCAGTAGTGTCTATATAACGCAAAACACATTGAAGTGTACAGTAACTCTACGACACAAACAAATAACTGTACATTATACAGGATTTGTCTTACATGTAGGCTAAGGGACAGAGGAACGTAATGCAATGAAATTTTGCGTTGTTTGTTTGTTTACCTTTTTGATGATTATGGCCTGCACACGTGCATCAGTATGACAACTTATAGTAATGTTGACAAGTTAGTGATTGCGTGTTTACCTCGCATAAACAAACAGGGTGCCCTCGATGTCGGTTTTCTCCTGTGACAAAAATACTGTTAATGACCCAAAATATCAACAAGCCCCAGACTGAAATGGATCACCTGTTCATTTATATAAAATAACATCGCTTTTAAGAAATAGCAGAAGAAAATAATACCATGATTTGGTGTCGAACCCGTATGTAAATATAAATAATTTGACTCGTAACAACCGATTACATGGTGCTGTTTTTAGCTGGTTAGCATTAGCATGCTAAGAGCGCACTTAGCATATTCTTCCGATGCTTTCCGCAAAACAGTTTCGGCTTTTAAAACAAACCTACCCATTCGTTCACTTTGGAGTTGAAGTTGTAGAGAGCCACCTGGCCGGTCACGTCTAGCAGTTTGTTTATATAGGGGTCTTGTCTCTGTAAAGCTGCTAAGCTCATCAAATGACCAGCATTTGCGGACTCCATCTTGGATGTGATTGTTGCTCCCGCACGGACGCATTTCTGCGGACACTTATAACTTCCGCTGTTCCCGGAAATCAGCTCTCCCAAAAGTTTCCAAGAGATTTATTTATTTATTCCGACGAGATTAATCCCAAACGCCATTTAGGTCACTCCCAATTTGTTAGAGTGCTGCTTAAAAACGGAATGTTTGCATGAAATGATGTTCGGCTTCGGGAGCTTAGCCAGCGTACTTTTGATGCATAAAATGTCCTTTATAACAGAGAATATCCTTAAGATGCACTGCCAAATATAAATAATTTGGGTACTGCTGCCTAGTCTTTTAAATAATGCTGCGTAGTCTTTTAAATAAAATAAAATATTACATTATAGAGATAATTCAACCAAAAACTGTTACTGGAAATATTTGACACATTTGATTTCCATAGCAACGTAACATAAACAGAAGAATAATCAAGGCCATGTTTACCTCTAAACCTCTAGTAATTTGACGTATTACAGAAATAAGAATCCATGAACTGATGTTACATAACACATCAGGGCCTCAGTCATTCCCACAATAATTTTGGAATACAATCTGACATGACGTCTGTGTTCACACCACAGACGTGGGGCTATTTACCAACACACTGGCAGGCGTCATGTAGCTCAGTAAGCGTGAAATCCGAGCTCAAAGTGTCCTGATAATGGGCCTGCTAATGAAAATAATGTATAATTTCCTCTCATAACCTCCAAACACAATGTTTACTGATCAGCTGTTCAACTGCAGTTGCCTGCCTGCCATGCCTGTGTTGTGGGGACAGCAGGGATTATAATGGAAGGATTACGTGCTACCAGTTATCCTCCATACAGGAGCAGGTAATCCAATCACTGGTAACCTTCCAGCTCTGCTCCGACAACTCATTTTCTCTGGACTCGCTGCAGAGTGAGGGCACGAAAACGGCGCAATGAGGCCACAGAAGAAAGCCAGGTGACAGAATGCCGTTCATTATAAGGGGAAGACCCCTGAGGGGTAAGTGGAGAACTGCTCTGTTTCTGGATGAACACCAAATATATTCTTGACAGGGGAAAGTTACAAAGACGTTGACGCATCCCTTTACTTGTTAATTGATTTGCAATAAGCTACGAATGTTATATTTAAGTTAAAAACTGATTATTTTCATTACCGTCCTTTTCTTCCCCTTCTTGTTATGGCAGTGTGTTGCCTGCAGGAGACCATCACGTTGTATTGTTATTTTCATGTTATTTTTTTGCGCACAGTTTTGTGTGTGTTTGTGTGTGTGTGTGTGTGTGTGTGTGTGTGTTTTGTGTTTTATGTTTTGTAGCTCTGCTCCTTATAGTCAAACCCCAACAGTGGAATGAGGGGTCAGGTAGAAGTCAAAGCAGAGCTGTTGTAATGGATTACTTTACATTTACGCTGAGTGAGTGTATCCTACAGATGCTTCAGGGGATGTGGGCATGATTCTGACTGAATTCTTTAACAGCTTTTGTCGTCTAGAAATGATCACTCAAGTATCTGAAACGGCGTATGCAAAAGCTGGATGCGCAATATATATGGACAATATAACTGGCAATTTCATGGGCACACAAAGAAATTGGCACAAATAAATCCAGCATCTGGGTCAGATGTTTTTATCTCGAATACAGTTATCAAATGTATTTGTATCCAAGCTTTCTATAGGTTTGTGTATCGTATTGTATGTTGTCTCATTTCCTTTAATACAAAGTTTGCATGCAGGTAGATTTAACAGGCTGATTGTAATGTGGTTTTGGTGGCTTATAGCCTAATCCACCTTCGCATAATAGGCCATGATTGGATATTCTAAGAGATAGCCCTGTTGGGAAAGTTACTTAGAAATCTAATTGTTACAATGTTTAAAATGCAATAGTATTGACACTCTGTCAATTACTTTATCAAAGTAATGCACCTGACGGATGAATTTTCTAAATATTGAGAGAATGTTCTTAACTGGACCAGTGCTACATAGTTTAACTGATACAAAGGAAAGTGAAATAACAGTTACCTATGTAAATATTGATTATTACAGTTTTAGTTACATGATCTGTACAGTTGCTAACAAAAATCTGTTCAATGAAAGAATGATCTCTTTTTTGTTGTTGCAATAATGCACAACATCCTCCTTGAAATTGTAATCATGAAGTCATTTATCATTGGACTCCAGTAATGTAACAACTGTTTTGTCATGAAATTACATAACACCACGAGCCTTTTTTGCTGCAATTTGGAATACGTCATACGGGACATGAAAATCTAAACTTTTTTCAATAATATAAAGGTATTGTTGTTTTTACACATTATCTATATAATATAACCTACTATAACATAATATAATAGTTTGTGTGTGTGTGTGTGTGTGTGTACTTTCTGGGGGGAGGGATAGACAGTTCAGATGGGGCTCGTGCAGGAACTGCTCCCACTTGTGGCGCTTCTCGGTCTCCGGTTGCCATCGTGCAGCCTCGCGCACGCAGCTTCACTGGCGGTGCGTACTCTCGGCTCCGCCGTGAATGTGCAGCGAAGCACCCGGATGTGGCGAAAATGTTTGGCAGTACTGTCAGGCTTTGTGCTCGGAAAACATTTGATAATTCTGGCTAACGTCGACACATTTGGAGGCTTTTTGACCAACGATGAGTTGGATGTAACGCGGATCTTTTCGATGTGGATTCGAGGATGCAAGAAGCAGATGAACTGTCAGAAGGTAAAAAAAATAAAAAAAAGCGCAGGAGGAGAGTTGGAGCGCTCGTTTGGTTCGTTAACTGGATGTCTGTTTATTCTCTGCGTTGATACGAGCCGACCACTGTCTGCTGCTGTGTTCCACCAACTTCTCTCACCCCAGAGATTGACATTCATGTGGTTACAATCTCCTGTTTCTGTCAGATCCACTGGGGAACGTGTTGCCTACTTGGTCTTACCGGTATATTTAATATTCGTATGGCTGATGTGGCTGATAAGTCACTGTTTTGGATTCAAGACAGGCAGCTTCGCATGTGTGCTTCACTCCACAACAACTTTTCAAGTATATCCAGTTGACACACACACGCTCACATACCGTCAGATATTTAAAAACTGCTCCTGACAGTCATTGTGAAGCTGAGATCAGCTGGAAGTCAACAGTTGTTGTCCAGCAACATGAGACAGATGTGCGACTTCTGTAAGTGCTGGATAAGTCCTGCTCCATCCCAGACAGGCCTGTGAGCACAATAACAGAATTTTCTTTTTATCTGGGTTCTTGGAATGAAACAGCACAGATGTCTGATGATTGAGTATGAGAAATCAGGGAACTTTTGGTGCCATCTTGCCAACTTTTGGTGCAGACTGCCCAAACAATGAAGAGAAGATGCTGAGGCAACATGAGTTCAATGTATCCTTCTGTGCATCTTTTTTTGTGTGAAATACATCTTGCAGGCCCATGAGGTACCCGGCCTCTGGTCGTCTCCAGAGCTGTGTCTGTGTTTGTGGCACAGTACAGATGTGTCAAGGGCACTTTTTCAACTCGCCGCTTGCATCGATTTTAATGACTCTCTCTCTCTCTCTCTCTCTCTCTCTCTCTCTCTTTCTCTTTCTCTTTCATTCAGCCACAGCCCCCCCTCCCCTCTTTGCCTTTTTTTATTTGCACATCATTTCAACACCTTTTTTTTGCAAACTGAAGTTCTGCTTTTGTCTGATGAAACATTTGTACAAAGCACAACGGGCGCTTAAATCATCTGCATTTATTCTCTGCGGATGATTTGATTTGTCTGCTCATTGGCTCAAAAAGAGAGAACAAGTGTCCAAACTAATACCAATGGAGAAGTCTGACTGGAAACACTCCGCTTTATTGGAGGTTTTCTTGTAGGTATGCCAGTATTTCAGCCATGTTGACTTTTTGTATAACCACAGTGTGCCACACTAGTATGCAGCAAAAAGGCATCCAACTAGTTTGTTTACATTATTGGTCCTAAAGTGACAGTCAGTACAATTTCTAAACCAGTAACTAAATTTAAGTTTGGAAATTAGACCAAGATCTGATTCTCCAATGAATCGATGAGGTTTGAATGTACCATCGGCTGCTGTGCAGGAAGCAGATGTCTGCAGACCGCCTGCACAGCTGACACGGTCAGATAATCATGTCAGGCAAAGAAACTACTCATCGACAACCAACGCCGAGGGCTACACCAAAACACTCACACACATGGTCACATATATCTGGAGTCTGTTCTACAAAGCAGCTTTCACTAAGACCCCCGAATTAGTTCATCCTGAAATAAGACAAACTGTGCTGAGATTTCAGTTCTATTAACAAATAAACTGACAGAAATCAAACCAAACATATACCAACGACATTGTCAGTCAGACATTGAACTACAATAAACTATTCATGCACAATGTAAAATAAATGTTTATAAAATGGTTTTGTTTGTTTATTCAGTGGGAATATCATGATATGAAGTGTTTTGGGTCTATCACGGTTGCGTTCTTTTCACAGTCAAGACTTTTCCTCATTTCAATTTTAATAGTCTGATAGTTATTGCCTCTCATAGATTTTGCTTATATCGTGGAATACTGACCTGCATACTTCTTCAGTAGCTACAGGGTTTGGAGTAATCTCAAATGTCAAATGTTTAGTTCCATAAATCACCCCTGTTCTGTCTCGTCCAGGGGCTCAGTATGCCAGCAACAAAAGGACCATTCCCTCTGTTGATGCCTCGGCCCTCTGGTCAGAAAGCCACACCCATCTGCACCAGCTTCATCCACCCGATCCCCTGCACGCCCCGGCCAGCAGCGGCAAGCCGGTCGGCTCTTCTTATGGCCTCCTCGGAGCTAACAGTGGCGTTCAGGCTGCCAGCGGCACTAGTTCTGGTGTCAGCCCAGTGCTCGCATGGCACGCTGCCATCAACGCCGCTCGCCAAGCGCAGGGCGATGGTGCAAAGCCCGACGTAGGTTCACCGCCCTCAGTTTGCACCACTGCACCTGCTCCGGCGGGCTCCCTGGCACAGAGGAAGAGGCAGCAGTATGCGAAGAGCAAAAAGCAGGGAGGATCCACCAACAGCAGGCCACCCAGAGCTCTGTTCTGCCTAACCCTCAACAACCCCATCCGCAGGGCCTGCATCAGCCTGGTGGAGTGGAAGTATCCTTTTAATGTACAAGATACGAGATAATACATAACCAATCAGAGGGAAACCTGAGGTTGATCATTTATCAGTAGTTTTTGAAGATTTGAATATGTTTTCCTTCACAGTTTTGTCTTTCCAGACCGTTTGATATCTTTATACTGCTGTCTATATTTGCAAACTGCGTGGCCTTAGCCATCTACATCCCCTTCCCTGGAGACGACTCCAATTCAACCAACCAAGAGCTGGTAAGTACGACATGATGATGGTATTTCTAACTTTACCATGGGTCTGCATTGACCTGGAGGTCAAAGGTTTGGAGTTTGGGTTGAGCTGAATAATGTTGTTGGTGAATGGCCCAACGTGTTCATTTACAGTATAGCTAATGTCTCTTGACATGACAAGATGACATGTTGTTATTCAGGACAACAAACGGGAACGGGTGGGTGCTTGTCATCCTTGATGCTCCAGCATCCGCCCTTAGATGTCAAGTGGGTCTTTGTGACTGATAACTCCACGGACTTGAGTCAGTGAAACTCCTGGAACGGTTTGCTACCAAGACACCGCAAAGAATTAGTGGGGATTATCCTGGAGAATGTAGAAAGAAAGAAGGTTCTGGCTTGATAAAAAGCAAGTCAATGGCAGAGTTTGGTCTGGAGAAGAGTGGAGGAGTTTGGTGGAGAGACGGCAGTGGAATGGAGATGATCTTTTGTTGGTCTTTGAAAGAAATCGTTTTGACTGTGACTCGTTTTACTTGTCTGACACCAAAGACTGCAGTTGTCTTTGCTGTGTACATAACCACTGGCGTCAGTCTGGTAAGCCCCGCCCACAGACTCTGTCCGTGGCTCTGAGCCCACCCACCTCAGATGCACCCATGTGATTGGTCTGAACTCATTTTGTTCATAGTTAATGATCCAACGGTTTGTGCCCAGACGGAGCGACAGAGTAAATCCATGTGCTGGCAGTACGTCTGGAAGTGAGAATTACTTCATTTGGCAGAACTAGCCCTTAAAATAATGTGTTGAATCGTTTGCTTTGGAAACCGGTGGCAGTCGAACTGAGTGTTTGTTGAAGTAGAACTAGAATAACTCAGCTAGAATGAGAAGTACATTCAAGGAAGGAAGGAATTCTGTCCCGGTCAATTTGTGCTGCTTCAGTTCGCCTCACCTCAAGTCACTCCAGACTTTATTATTATCACCGCAGCAGAGCAGAGTTTGTCACTTATTCTGTCCTTTTCATGCTTTTCATTGGCTTTTATGCAGAAGTGCGGTAGAAGCTTCATAGTACTCGTGTGTGTGTGTGTATTTTGTTCATCAGAGACAGATGATAGCTGCTCTCTGACAGATGTGGACAATCATCCTCAATATAACCATCGTAGTCAAGATTCTAATTATTTACCCATCTTTGCCAAGGAAAACATTACGGCGGAAGAAATTAATTTCACTTTCAAGTCAATTTTGTTGACTTAAGTGTTTAGCATTTAACGGATGACAGAGCTTGTAAACTGCTCAGTGATGAAGTGGCTCTTTGTGTGAAGTGGCCAAGTGTTCATAGAAACTCAACAACCGCCATCAGTAGACGCTATTACACCATTAAAGGACAATTTTCACTTGTCATCAGGAGCACACATGCTAAGTATTACGACCTTGCGTCACGTTCTGTGGCTCCTAATTAGCATTTAAGTGGCAAGTGCCCTAACCGTAGGAGAAAAATGTCCGACTTTATGACAGGAAACAACTATGTGGTTCTCAATAGAAAGAAAACTTTTTATTGTCCCCGAAGTAAATTGTCAGGCCAGAGCTTACATCTTACAAAAGGCAGTACAAAGAACAACACCAAACCAGGAGAGAATAGAAATGAAGATGATATAAAATGGAATATAGGAAACAGATAATAGAATAGAATATAGAATAGAATAGACTTGTCCATTTGTAGCCCACTGGAACAAGCTCTGTAATTAATCGAATTAATTAATCAGAGATTAGTCTTTTTCGTGAAACATTGACTCTGTTACTGAAGCAGCAACAATGCACACAACAATACTTGTTGGGAAGTTTCCCATTGTAACTTGCTTTAATGTGACATGAAGACAGAAAGTCAGGGAAAGTCTGACTGTCTCTGAACGGCAACGATTCCCAACAACAGTTAGCATGTTAGCTTTTCTAATGGAAACGGACACAGTGAGCACCCATCAGCAGCTCGTAGTGACAGAGGCGAGGAAAAACGTTCTTTTACAAGCTCAGAAACCCTGAGCAGATCCAGTGAGACGTGTCGATGGCCTTCTGCCTCAACCAGTGACATTTTTTTTTGATTGGTCGCATTATCGTCCACAACCAGTGTGTGACGATATGTAATCAAACATATCTGCTTGTGACACACATTTATTCTTTGCTCTGGGGAACGGGGATTTTCTCTCTCACCTCAGTAGTATTTTTACAACTACTGCTTCATCCCTTTTTTAGCGAGTATGTAGGTGTTGTTTGATGAGCTCCTTCTGGAGCGAAGAATGGGAAATAGACAGCTGGTGGACGCAGCTACTGCAGCTAAAATAAGTCTCCACATGAAGAAGAATAGAAAGTGGTTTTTTTCTTTCTCTTCACACAAAGAGGCTACAAAGTAGCAGCGTTAACTACCAACTCTGTTCTCAGCCTCTTACCAGGCTGCTGGGGTCTTACCAGATATTGCAACAAGTTGTTGCACAATTTTCCTCAGCTTTTTAGGAGTTATTTAAGAATTTGATGGAGTTGGGAACAAACAAGTGGCTCCTTCGCACACAGTGAAGGATGTGAGTCACTGGACACAGTTTGGAGACAGTCAGAGTCAGTGATGGACAAAAGATCACTGGCCAAACTGATCTCAGTCATCACAGGCTCATTCATCTCTGCTGTCACAGGAAGTCATTTCTACCTCTGTACATATTTATGGATTATTCATCATTCATCACCCTGTTCTCTGTATCCTCTACTCTGACTCCAACTACCTCCATGTCCTCCCTCACTGCATCTATAAACCTCCTCTTTGGTCTTCCTCTCTGTCTCCTACCTCCAACTCCATCTCTAACATTCTCCTACCAATGTATCCACTGTCCCTCCTCTGTACATGTCCAAACCATCTCAATCTAGCCTCTCTAGTCTCCCAAGCTAAAACATATACATTCCATAAATGTGCCATATAGCTGCTGCTCACCTTTCAGTTCAAACGCTAATTATATTGTTTCGCATTCATGCAAAAATGCTCAGAGTGAATTTCTGTGTTTGGTTCGATTATCAGGTGTCTGTCTGCGAACATGACGGAAGTGTGTAAGCACGAGGAGACGCGAGGGAGAGACAGATGAGTGCGTGAGGAGGTCGAGGGATTAAACCGGGCAGTGGATTAGTCGTCTGTGAATGAGCGGAGGTTGCAGAGAGAGAAAGGGAAAGATGGAGGGAAGGATTGATGGGTGGCTGGAGAGATGTCGCACTGGGGCTTATGAGTGGGGGGCTCTGACATGTGACTGACATTTTGCTTCTGGTAAATTAAAAACATGAAATAATAAAGTTGATGGAACTTCATGTCAGGGCGTCACACTTTACGTACTTGCAAATGTGAGAATGAAGTACGTTCTTTAAAGCTTCCACATTTCCGGACATTTCCATGATGTTTTCTAAAATCCAATCCAGACAGTTCAGAGACAGGTCCTCCTAGAAACCACAGTATTTCACCGGGCTGCCTACATATTTAAATACACGTAATTCAAATTTGAATGAAATAGAACCGAATGATGGATCATCCTGCCTTTGTCTGCTGTAGTTTCAGTGTTTTCACAGTGGTGGAGGAGCATGACATATACTAAGAGAACTTTTGGTGTATTTGTTGTTGCTTCTTCACTCACAAACACAAGTTGTCTTGGAAATCTGCGTGTTTTGGATGTGGATGTCAGCTCCTGTCCCTTCAGACCCAGCGTGCAGGCAGAAATGTGAGAAACTGTGAAGCAGGCATGTGACTCCTCTGTCTCCATTTTGCTCAGCTCACATCACTAAATGCTGTTTTTGTCTTCTTATCTGCCACTTCCATTCTTCTTTCCCTCTGTTTCCTCTTATCTCTTTTTAGCTCCTCTACCGCCTTCTTGATCACTTTCTCTTCATCGCTTTCATCTTTCCTTCCTGTGAATCATTCATATCCTACTTAGCAGTTTGGTGATTATAGCCGCCTTATGAGGCCTCTTAGCCTGCTGGCTGACTAACACGCTCTGCTGATCATGTGATAATCCCATAAGCATCCTATAAGAATCCTGTGTGTGTGTGTGAGAG
The DNA here is from genome assembly GCA_901007665.1 of Aeoliscus strigatus. NCBI lineage: Eukaryota > Metazoa > Chordata > Actinopteri > Syngnathiformes > Centriscidae > Aeoliscus > Aeoliscus strigatus. The sequence continues at coordinate 28,895 of CAAKHB010003626.1, forward strand.
AGAGAGAGAGAGAGAGAGAGAGAGAGAAGTGTGAGATATTCATTCCTTGTGACATTTGATTGATCCCATCTTAAATGCCTGAGGATTGGTCGTCGATCAAAACCTCAATATTCAGATCCTGTGCAGACCGTCCGTTAAGAATCTCAGATACATACAACAATGCGTACACAATTATCCAAGGTATTAACTAAACTAAGAAATAGCAGCAAAATAAACTTTTCCCCTAGTGTAGATGGAAATAAAGGAATAATAGGTCTATTTCTGTCCCTGAGCGTGTATGGAAAAATAGCAGATTGTGTAAAATGTGTTACAGTTCCTGTGCAGTTCTATTATAGCGTAATACATATAATATATATTTTTGTATTATAATCTGATTTTCATTTACGTACAGTCTCATAGGATGATTCATCCCAGCGTGTCTCATCAGCAAACAAAAAACAAAAAACAAGGCTGACATCCACCCCCATGAGATAATTTGGGGAATCTTCTCAAAGATTCTCAGTGATTCCAGTCTCTGACTTGTGTGTGACGGGACCTTTGCCTTTTCATTCGCTGCGAGAACGTCTGTATGATTTCTCATCAATGGAGTCCATTTTGCTGGATGTGGGTGAGCCTCCACACGAACAGCATGAGTCAGAGATCAAAGTGCAAATAATCTTTTGGCTAATGCAAGGTTGGATGTGGAGTTAAAACCATGGTAACAAGCCACATAATCTTCTGATCAAAAGCCATAGGCAGACTCTGCAGCAGGAATGCTTCACTCTGCCTGAGCTTTATTCGTGACATGGATTCACATCCCTTTCACTTCCAGTGTGAAAATCCAGTGTGAGAGTGGTTTGGTGTGAAATCTGACAACAAGGACATGAAGAGAGCAGGTTTTCTGTCTTTGGGAAGATGTTGTGTTATGATTCGTATGCCTCTTATGTCATTTCTCTTCACAGTGACTCACAAGGCTGTTTGAAAAGATATTTGAGTTGGTTATGTAACGGCAATCATGGATGTTTATAGGTGGGCAGGTTAATCCAAATCAGCAGTACAGCAGTGAGTTCATTCAGTTGTGTGTTTGTGTGTTGTTTATCTGTCTCGAAAGCACACCC
>CAAKHB010003628.1:19278-34170 GCA_901007665.1 Aeoliscus strigatus
GGGGGGTACACTGAAAACACACACACACCTTGTCTGCCCACGATCTCCGCCACATGTTCCGAACTGGGCACCGGGACGCATTCGGTCATGTTGACGCTCCTCTTCCGCGGCTCCTGGTTGTCGAACAGCGGACTGTCGTCGTTGTCCAGTCCGAGCAGGGAGAGCTGGTCCAGGGACAGCTGGTCCAGGGACAGCTGGTCCAGGGAGAGCTGGTCCAGGGCGATCTGCAGGGCTCTCTGCTCGTCCCCGTGGACGCCGCTGTCGGCAAACAGGGAGCTGGGCATCTTTGGGGGGGTCGCGGCGGGGTGGCCGAAGGAAGGAGACACCGGAGCGGACGGGGACCCGGTTCTCGAAGACAACGGGTCAATGCAAAGAGATAGGTGCGGATGAGGGGGAGGGAGGGGTGGGGGTCCAGTGCGGGAGCCAGAAAAACATCCAGCCCTTCGGCCCCCGGTAGATTCGGGATGTCCCGGTCCGGTCCGGTGCTGCTGGGGTCTGAACGGCAGCCAAGAAACGACGTTTATTCCAGAAGCGTCCTGGCAGCGCGTCCCTTCCCGGCTGGCTCGCTGGCTCGCTGGCTTCCTTCACGTCCGCTGTCGCTTCTGTCCGGGTGTTTCTCAGCCAGACGGAGAGCTGGCCGGTGACGTCACCGCCTGGGCAGGGACGCTGCGACGCTGCAGGGTTATTTGCATGTCTCCGAGCTGATTGGTTGGATAGGGGGGTTTGGGGCGTGGCGGCGCCTGAAGACACGCCCCCTCTTTGTTCTCAGCGTTTCTTTGTCTCTAGCTTGTTGTCTGTTTGACTTCTACTCTTCTTTCCACCCAGAAAGACAGAAACATGATTTGACTGCTCAGTTCTCCTAAAAAAACAAATATTTTGTTATGTTATGATTATGTATCAACAAATGAATAAATGACACTAACAATCTGTAGATTCTGTCCATCGCCACCTGTAAGTAAACATACATACTACATGTTTTTCTAGCGTACACAAAGCGTTGCCAGGTGTGCGATCATTATCCTATTTTTTTTACAAGAGTTTGTCTCTCTGTATGAGGTACCATCAACAACCCTCCAAAAAGCCAAACGTCCCATGATCGGATTCTGTCAATGTTTGGTCAGACCAGTTACTCAAGCGACTGAAGCAGTTACTGCGTCATACGCCATCGGTTACGTGACTTTTTTTGCACATGAAAGCAGCTTTGAAGTAGTGGTTCATGGGAAATGACGCTCCGACCTCAAAGACTTTGGACGCCATCACTCGTCACAACATACGTCATTGACAAGTCTCGATAAACGACACAGAGGACACATCACTATTGTTTTGGTTCTGGAAGGTGTCATTTCCCTCAAAATTATTGAGTTTTTCATACTTTTGAGGGAAATTATCTCTGCTACGATTTCCCACCTGGCAACACTATGTCTGTTCTTCGACTCTTTTTTCTTTCCACCTAGAAAGACGTAAAACATAAGTATTAGTTAATGTGATTACTGTATACTGATATACTGTACTGATCTGTATAGACTCACAGTTTGGATCAGTTTAAAGACAAGGACCATGTCCCAACAGTGAACTCCAGCCACGCCGCAGGGGACGTATTATTATCTGATGCTGTGATGTTTTCCTGTCACAGTCCAACCAACCAACCAAACCATTTTAAAAATAATGTCTGTTGTGTCTGTCACAACCAAGACCTGAAAGTACTCAGCTGAAAGTACTGACAGTACTGAGATGGAACGGAAGCAGCAGCATTCCATTTCCATTAATAGTGGAATTAGCATAACACACTGGAACATACAGAAACACATGTTAGTGTGTATGTTTCCATGTTTCAGTGTCTGAAACAAATATACTGAAGCGCATGTCAGCACTGACACTGAAACGCAGACGTTAGAGCAGCTCAGGTCCCACCTCAACTAGTAACACTTTTAATTCCACATTTAAAGTGCGACTAGTGGACTGGATTCTACTTCTGTTGTTTTTCTGCACTTGTCTTTATTTTCGATGACATCGGTTGTAAGAGTCTTTCTCAGCGCAGACGTTGAAAATGAGGAAATATCTATTCAGGCTGCAAAGAAGCCAGAGCCGTTTCCCTTCTCACTGCAACTGGCAGCAGAAACAGACTCTTCGTCGAATTGCTCGAAATAAAGAAAGCGTGACGACACAGTGGCGTTGGCAGTTCACGTAGGCTGCGGTGAAGATTCAGTGCAGAAATAAAGTTTAGATGACACGACCATTTCCACTCCGATGGGCTCTGATAATATAACGTGTCTTGTGACTGAAACTGAATTCGTAGATTTCCTGTTGTCTTCAGAAGATCGTAACATCTATGTGATATGTGTGGTGTCTCCCACTGGAACAATCTGGAACAAGGGTGGTGGCAGTCGTCACTTGAATATAATAGCGATATAACATATGAGGAGGGAGAGAAAGCTCCTTGTAGAATGTAGTTTGACAATAGCTACAGTCGGTTTGTGTATGAGCCCTTCCTCTATTGTCTCAGCATCTAAACATGAAGTAAACTGCAGGGTGATGGGTTTGTGGTCTTTGTGGAGGGCAGGAGGATGGTGGTGGTGGGGCGGTGGGGTGTCAGGGGGCATTTGGCCAACACAAAAGGGATTTTAAGCTGATTCAAAACCGTTGGGACCAGAAGGACTTTGCTTTGTCACCTCACTCCTGGAGCACAATGCCGATGCTAATGAGGAACCGTTCAGGAACCGGAGGAGGTGAAGGGATGGAACTCTCTTGTTAATATCTGACAGCTCGCCCTTTGACCCCCGCCCCATTCCAAGCAGTCCGAACCTATTCAGCTCTATGCGAGAGAAGTAGTTCCCATACTTTTACAAGTCCCTACAGTCACCTCCAAACGGACACATAAATAGGAACATTTCTGTATAATATAGCTAAGAACCAGCAGCAGCCAAGTTGTCAGCTATAGTTGATATTTTCACTGATCAGAGTTAATTTGTTTAATTATTATATTATTTACATTATTTTTATTCTTTTATCATATTAATTATTATTTTCACGATCCACACACGTGTCACTGTTTTCAATTCCCAATCAAGAAGAATCACCAAAACGGAATCAACCAGGTCGAAATGAGTCGTCTTTGATGAATTCCAAGAGGACAAAATAGGTCGGTGACACTACAGGAGCTCTGTCGTTCCATCTTTGTGCCATCTGTTAGCATGTATGTGATATGAGCCCTGAACTCTGAAGGTGTGATGAAGGTGCTGCTGCTGCTGCTGCTGCTGCTGCTGCCGACGTCACACTCAGACACAGTGTCGCTCTCTGTAAATCACAGATGGCTGCAGATTATGGCGTCACTGCTGATGTGTATTGTTGGTATTAGGCGTCAGCTCTGTGTTTAGTGGCAATTACCAGTGTGGCTCTTAAGAAAAGCTTATCCTGCTCTAACCCAGAGTTCAGCAGACGAGCTGCAGACAACGGGTCACAGTAACCAGCAGGTCACCGGATGCAGGCCGACTTGTCTGCACGCCGACCTGTTCCTCTCCCACCTCGTACTGGTGACAACCTGGTTACTGGAGGTCACAGCGCTGCTTGAATCCTTGGATGTGTGTGTGTGGATAAAAACTGCAGTATCACAACAGAACTGCACACATGAACGTGTTGTTTGTGCATTTCTATGAAATGCAAATGCTAAGTCTGAAATAATCGAGTACAAAATTGGAAAAACAAAAATCTATCTGATAGTCTGATCGTGAGATTGGATCTAGTGTGTGACATCGGATCAGTTAAATCAGCGGATGAAATCAGACGGTGTGTGATTTTGCCGACCAACACAAATAGTGAACATGCACAGTCTGAGAGAAATGGATCGGGCTATGTGCTGGGTGCTGCTGTTGTCCGCCCCCTTTCTTCCTCCTCCCATTTGGCCCCCCCGCCCCTCCGCCTCTACTCTGACACACTGAACTGAAGTGGCACTGCTTTCCGCGCTGTGATTGGCTGCCGGCCAGACGCTGCCTAAGCCAAACAGCACAGCAGCAGGGCAGTTCAAGTTGCCAGCCCACAATGCACCACCGCCTCCTCCTCCTCCTCCTCCTCCTCCTGCACCTTCAGCCAGCTCTTTGTCTTCGCCTCCCTCTCTCATTTTCTCCTCTTACATGTAGTCGGCAGCTCACAACCCCAAACGATGCGTTCCTTCTCTCCCTATGCCAGTGAAGTTGTACAAAATCAGACGTGTTCCAGCCGTTTCCTGAGAGAACACAACACTTTAAAAAATCTGAACGCTCCCCGCCCGTCCGCCCCAGGAAGAGGCAGCAGTAAGTCACTGCTGATGCACTGGAACCAGTTCTTCTCACCTGAAGTATCCTCCAACGGATCACGTAGGGTCGTATGCACATCTCCTCCGGCTGGTTTGAGAGTTAAATGACCTTTTTCATCTGATCCCTTTAGATTGTTATCGTGTGAAAAGGCAGTTAGCAGCTAGAGCTAGAGCAGCTAGAGCTGGTTCTAATGACTAGCTTTCTCTTAGAGGGCAGTTTTAAGTCTCATCTCAAATAAAAGGGTGAAGGTGGTTCCACAGGAGAAGAACCTGGTAGAATCAGAATCTGTTTTCATTGTCAAGTATGTGTATACATACAAACAATGTGTCTTGGTGCCAAATATTTATTACATAATTATAATATTGTCCATAACTACAAGAAGAATATACAGCAGAATGTTCCGCCTCCCATTGTCCCAATACGTTCCTGTGTTTCAGTTACATGGTGGACAAACCGGGTGGGTAAGGCAGAGTGTAGTTCCTGGAGTGGTTTTATAGGAACCAGGAGCCAGTCTAAACCCTGGAGAATGGGGTTCTGGTTTGGTTAGAAGGTTCTATGAGGTCTGTGAGGTACGATGGACTCGTGAGTGCTCAGGTCTAATCTGACCTCTGCGTCATCCACCATGTCGTCATGACAGCCTGATGTTCAGCTGAGTGGATTCATTCGTTTTAACTGACAAATAAATTTGTGTGTCATCTGCAAAAAAACAGTCACTTTCCCTCCAAAATCTGCAGCAGCTGCAAAATGTTCCAGAGAACAGCTCTTACTTCCATTCCTGCTGAGCCCCATCAGCCCCCTACCCCAAAACCCTCGTCTGCTTGTTGTCACCAGGCAACCCGGTGGGAACCCCCCACCCGGTGAATACAGTGACAGGTATTGAAGCAGAAACAACTCACATCTCCTGCATCAGCACAACTGACTGCCGCTCTCCTGAATGGAGCAGGACATGCCTTTAGAAAACGACGGCCAAACACCTTCAGCAGCTTCTGCCTCTTCTCGGCTCCATATTTCCTGCGCCAGTGCTACAGAGGTGCAGCATGATGGCTCAGAACGCAGTTTGACTGTTATTTTTTAATGGACCCTCCTGATAAACACATTATACGGCGTTAATAAACCAGCACAAAGCAGCTGGGGGCGGGGCTTAAGGCTCCTGCTGTGTAACTATTATCAATAATGTAATTATTATCTATTAACATCTTTGAGTCTGAGTCACATGACCACGGCTGTCTGACAACAGTTAGTCTTCCTTCTTGAAGCACTTTCCTGCAGCATCAGGACAAGAACGTCAGTTGGCCGACGGATAATTTCTCCTACAGAACCACATTGGATGATTCAGTGTCCATACTGTTCTTAGATCAGTCAGGTCTGGATTCGAAAGCCTCTTTCTCACTCCAGCGCTGCAGGCGTTCCTAAATAAACATGAGATCATGGCGTCTGGCTCTGACTGTGGCGGACGGCCCAGCTGAGTGGACACATGAAGGGACGGTGAACGGGTGAAAGAGCGGATGATCACTCATAACGAGCTGGCAGCGATGGAACATTGCAGATGTGGACCCAGAGAATGGAAATCAGATGGATCCAGCAGGGCTGAGAGGAAGGAACGGACGCCGCCGCCATTAGTGAGAGGAGACAAAGAAGTTTGACTGTTGGACCAGTTCAGGACGGACAACTGAGCACTAATTAACAGCTAACGCTCGTTAACTCGTAACCTCCTTGGTGGAGGTAACTATCACCATCGCCTACGTAAATATCCTCATATCAGCCTCGTCACCTCGGAGGGGGACGGACGAAACCGTTCTGGAAATATCCTGCTGCACGTTTGCTTCCATTTTTGTTCCACCACTAAACCACATGACTGTTGATCTCATGTTGCACTGGTTCTGTTCCAGGTGGAGACATTGGAACATTTGGACCCAGAGGGGTCGTTGGAGGTGATTGATCCGTCAACTGAGAACGAACCAGACATATTCTCTGAAGAAAACACACTGTCCCACAGCCAGGTTCTAATGAACAGAACCAGGTCCTAGATAAACAGAACCAGGTCCTAGATAAACAGAATCAGGTCCTAGATAAACAGAACCAGGTCCTAGATAAACAGAACCAGGTTCTAATGAACAGAACCAGGTCCTAGATGAACAGAACCATGTTCTAATGAACAGAATCAGGTCCTAGATGAACAGAACCACGTCCTAGATGAACAGAACCAGGTCCTAATGAACAAAACCACGTTCTAATGAACAGAACCAGGTTCTAATGAACAGAACCAGGGTCTAATGAACAGAACCACGTTTGAATGAACAGAACCACATCTTAGATTAACAGAACCAGGTTCTAATGATCAGAACCACGTTCGAATGAACAGAGCCACGTCCTGGATGAACGGAACCATGTTCTAATGAACAGAATCCACATTCTAGATGAACAGAACAACGTTCTAATGAACAGAACCACGTTCGAATGAACAGAACCACATCCTAGATGAACAGAACCAGGTCCTAAATGAACAGAACCACATTCTAATGAACAGAACCAGGTCCTAAATGAACAGAACCACATTCTAATGAACAGAACCATGTTCTAATGAGCAGATCCACTTTCTCATGAACAGAACCAGGTTCTAATGAACAGGACCACATCTTAGATGAACAGAACCATGTTCTAATGAACAGAACCACATCCTAGATGAACAGAACCCATTCTTGATGAGTCACACCATGTTCTAGATCACGGGTCACCAACGTTGTTGACGAGCTCCTTCAAAGGTACTGAGTCATCCCAAGGGCTAACAGAGTTACTTTCTAACAGTTGCTAACAGCTTGAGACCCACGTCTGGAAATAACAAAATTGCCGTTTAACTTCAATTTGAATCAAGAAGAATCATGAACAGTGATCAGACAAGTCTAGAAATCCTACAGTTCTATTTTTACTACAGAGCGGCGAGCTCCTCATGGGGTCCTTGAGGACACAGCGTTGGTGATCCCTGTTCTAGATAACCAGAACCAGAAACACAGTCATGTTCTAGATGAACTGACCAATGTTCTACATAAATGGAACCATGCCGCATGTCTACGTACATTTTTGTCACTCCGCTAAATTCCATTTCACTTATCTGATCGTAATGGTGCCTTGGTGCCACCTGTTGGCCACACAGAGGATTGCAGCTGAAAACTGTGCTTAAAGGTAACTAAAATCAAATCTTCCAGTGTTCTTCATTGGACCGACAAACATGGAATCTGAAGATTTAGTGTCAAGTTGCTAACAGACAGACCAACGAAATCGTACCAGCCTTGGTGGAGGTAACACTAATAGCTGAAATTAAAGAATATGATTGGGGGGAGGGGTGGTGGGGGAGGAGCTGACCAGGACAACTGTTGTCATCAGGGAGAAGAACATGATAAACACATTAAAGAGTTTGAAAGTTGAATCTGACAAACTAAAAGAGAAACATCTGGTATACAAATGTTTGTTCATTGACTTTTACTACTGAAGAGTAGAACATGGTTGGATCACTGAATTTCTCCCAACAAACCAAAAAACTTCAGTCAATCAGAGTCAATGCTGCTCTGAGGAAGTCTTCATGTCCGCCAGCAAACGTGCGTCAGATGGAAGAAGGGAGGATGACGGAGCTCAGCAGCTTGTTCCTCATGTCTCCTCTCTACTTGTTCTTGCTGAGTGTTCGCTGCTTCTCGGCGTGTTCCACGATCTTCTCCTCCACATAGAGACCTTTGCGGCGGCGGACAGCGTTCATGTATTTCAGTGCCTGGTTCTCAGAATCCGCTTTCTCTCCGAAATGCAGGTATTCTTCCTCAGTGGTGGGAACCCAGAAGGGATCGCTGCTGATCACCTGCACAGGTCACATGGTTCTGGGTTTCAGTGTGTAAACGCTGCATGTCCTCGGTGTACACCATGTACAGTATGTACAACCATATGACATCACAAACGATACAGGAGTCGGTGTCGTTACCTCCCAGTGGCTGAAGACCAGCTGTGGACTCGCCAAGCCGCTTGTCCTCTTGCGAATCTCGTCTGCGAAGCCAAAGCTCTCAGCGACGGGCAGGACGGCCTTGATGATGAACATGTCCGTCCCTTCCTTCATCTCTTCATGAAGGACACGTCCCTCACGCTTCCCCAGCACGCCGTACACCCGTCCTGCAGCAGGAGACATGTTCTATGTGAACAAGCGCTCTAGATAAAGATGAACCATTTTCAGATTAACAGACCTGTGTGTAGTCTGATAAATGCAGCCATGTTCTAGCAGAGTGGACCATTGTCCTACATAAAACGAACCATGTCCCAGATACATATAACCATGTTCTACCATAGATGAACAGAACCATGTTCTAGATGAACCGACCAGTGGTCTAGATAAAGAGATGTTCATGTCCATGTCTGGAAGAATGTTTGCGTCTCTCCGTCTCATACCTAGAACCTCAGCAGTGGCCATGATCTCACAAGTGTACATGGCAGCCATGAGTCTCTGGGGCTGAGCCTGGAAGGCGTGTCGACACGCCTCCTTCATGGCGGCGATCAGCTGACCAGAAACGGGCCCGTAACAGTCTGCAGAGGTTCCATCCTGCCTTCGTCTGGTGTGACTCAGCCCTTCAACCGTGTTTTCCACCTGTGGAGACGCATTGCTGTTTTCTGCCACGTTATTTCCTCCGAAGGCCTCAAGGGAAGTGGGTTCGTCCTGCTTCTCGCTGGAGGACTGGACGTCCCACCTCTCGACGGAGAAGCAGACACCCATCAGGGGCTCTTCACACATGGGCCCTGACAGAGTGGCCAGCTGGAAGCCGCTGACGATGCTGTTGTCAAAGTCTCGTAGAGCAGGTGGCTGGTCTTTGTCGTCTCTGCACAGACACTGCCACACCGAGGGCCGCTGGTAACCCTCCACCCGGTTCAGCAGCATGTTGGGACCGTACCTGAGATTGAAAGGAATCATTTCCTCCCTTTAAAATGTACTCAACTGTGGACAGAAATTGTTTCTGTCAAACGAAACCAAACCATAACCCCCCCGGCGGAGGTACCACCAATAATAACCATCTCCAACCTGCGAGGCCCGAAGGACCAGATGTTGTCCACAGCGTTCCTCCACCTCCTCCCCTGCAGCAGACTCTCCAGCTGGGCCTTGAGTCCAGCGATGGCCTCCAAAGTCCGGGGGCTGACGTCCAGACTCTTCCCCTCCCTCAGGGACAGGTTGACCTGCTCCAGAGTCCGAATCAAGTCAGAACTGCTCTCCAACAGTTGGGTCACCTCTGAAAAACAATGTATTGGTGCAAACTGCTGAACAAACTGGTCCCTGAAGGTCCATAATGTGGGTTTATTCTTTTCATATTGTGAGCAGGACGTCAAAGAAACAAGAGGACTAAGAGAATGTAGACAGTGTAGAAAAGGACAATTGACCAGGGACAATGACAATGTGTGGCGTTCTGCCAAGAGAGAGAAGGATGAAATATCAAAAATCCAAAAGGAGAGAGAGAGAGTGTACCACAGACCAGCCGACTGTGTCCGTGTCCGTCTGAATCTTACCTGGTGGGGCCGGCACCGCCCGCACGCTGACTGTCACCAGTCTGCTGGGGGTCGTGAGGGTGACCAGACCGCTGGGGTCCACGTGAAGGCCGTCAGAACGAGTCTGAGACGTGTCCTCCTTTGTCTGTCGGGGCGCACGCACGCACAAACACACACACGACTGTTATTGGCCAACAAATAAAACCCGTCATCCTTTTCACAGCATCAACTGTAAAACATTTCACAGCACAACTGACACAGCTGAGGACAGAGGGAATGAGGACAGAAAGACTGAGGGAATGAGGACAGAGGACAGACGGATGAGGGACCCACCTGGTGAATGATGGCGACCTTCTGCTGCCGACCCAGATCTTCATTGACCATGTCGACCTTGGGAGGACGAACCACCGTCTCTCTGAATGGAATGATGGGCTTTGACGCACTGATCTCAATCTGAGCGAAGCTTTGGAAGAGAAGAAAAACTGTTGGAGAGTGAAGAAATGATGTGTGTGTGTATGTGTGTGTGAGACACATCCTCTCATTACCATGGCGATAAAAATAGGATTTAAAAACAAGCATGTAACAGCATCTGATCACTGAGCACGTTACCTGACCCATGTCTGGCAACACGGAGGAGCATGTGTGGTACTGGCTGTGGTGTGGGTCGGGCAGACAGCCAGCAGACGGTTGCCATGCCAACCAGCGGACTAACCAGCTAACCAACTAATCTGCCACTCTGAGACAGCAGGTTGTCGCTGACACCTCCCTGGTTAGCTGCTGGCTAGTCCACCTGTCCTCTGCTCTGTCTGACGGGGATGTCAACAGTCTAAACATAGAGTTCCATGTCCTCCTTCTGTCCTCAGAGGGGACCCACAGACACAGCAGCAGCACAACACACAGAAGAAGAAGACAACAGAGGATTCCATGGACCAAGACGGAACGGTACAACAGACAGACAGAGAGAGGACACAGACAGAGAGGAGACAGACAGAGAGGAGACAGACAGACAGAGAGGAGACAGACAGAGAGGAGACAGACAGAGAGGAGACAGACAGAGAGGAGACAGACAGAGAGGAGACAGACAGAGAGGAGACAGACAGACAGAGAGGAGACAGACAGAGAGGAGACAGACAGAGAGGAGACAGACAGAGAGAGGACACAGACAGAAAGGAGACAGACAGAGAGGAGACAGACAGACAGAGAGGAGACAGACAGACAGAGAGGAGACAGACAGAGAGGAGACAGACAGACAGAGAGGAGACAGACAGAGAGGAGACAGACAGAAAGGAGACAGACAGAGAGGAGACAGACAGAAAGGAGACAGACAGAGAGGAGACAGACAGAGACAGACAGAGAGGAGACAGACAGACAGAGAGGAGACAGACAGAGAGGAGACAGAGAGGAGACAGACAGACAGAGAGGAGACAGACAGAGAGGAGACAGACAGAGAGGAGACAGACAGAGAGGAGACAGACAGACAGAGAGGAGACAGACAGAGAGGAGACAGACAGAGAGGAGACAGACAGAGAGGAGACAGACAGAGAGGAGACAGACAGAGAGGAGACAGACAGAGAGGAGACAGACAGAGAGGAGACAGACAGAGAGGAGACAGACAGAGAGGAGACAGACAGAGAGGAGACAGACAGAGAGGAGACAGACAGAGAGGAGACAGACAGAGAGGAGACAGACAGAAAGGAGACAGACAGAGAGAACTCTACTACTTATCCATGAATTTCTGCTGGTTGTCTTTGGGAGTTTGTTAGCATAGCATTTCAATCTACTGTTGTCCTCGGCTCACAGCTGATTGGCCAGGACGTTAGCGACGGTCTCAACCATTGGTACGTGCCGTGTTGTGTGTGTGTGTGTGTATTGACTACAACGTCTAGTTATTGTTTATTTGGTGGTGTCTCCCCCTTGGAGTTCACATTTACCCTGACACTGTCTTCCATCAGTTCAGTCAATTGGTCCAATTTGCTGTCAACCAACCAGGTTCTGTTGCCCCCCCTGTTTAAACCCTTCCTGTTGCTCAGTCCGTGCTCTCCTGTCTGTGGAAGTTGACAGACAGGGGAGCGGTATTTTGGGGTTTGTGGTTTTTCAATTAAGGGAAGTTTTGTTGTTGACCAGCCTACATGTGTTATTGCTTCATTGGTTGATATTGTTTTGAGTGCACTGGAAGGTGCGGTTGGCTTTGGATTTTATTCTTATGTTATTCCCTGGGGTATGCAGTTTTTGCATTCATGTAGTTTTATTCTGTTTAGTCACAATAGTTTTAGCAGTGGTACCATCCCCTGTATTTAAGGGGGGAGGTCTTTGGAGCCTCCAGTTACCATGGTAGTGTTTTTTTTTCTTTTTAAGATTTAATTTGGCGCCATCTTTAGAGCAGTCGTCTGTTCTGTCCCGAAATAAAAAGCATTTTCACACCATATTTAATGCCTTGTGTCAGTCTGTCGCCTCATTTGCCTCGTCTGTTGAAATGTTGGTTTCCTGGCCCTCCAGGCCACTAGGGGGAGCCATAACAGCCATGATCAAACAGGCAGGTAGAATCCCAGGACTGGACTGGAAAGATAGACTGATGTGTAAAACACACTGGAGATGTGTTGGAGATGACTGACCGGTCCCTGAGGTCATCGAGGCAGCGCTGGAGATGAACTTCTCCAGCAGTGACCAGAACATGTTCTCCTGTTTCCTGGATCAGAACTTCCGCACAGGGATCTGCCTGGTTCAACAAACGCATCCCACGCACCAGCTTTGGCATCTCACCTGACACATTGACAGAAGAAGAAGAAGAAGAAAACAGACCCATTACATCTTCCAACCATCTATTTCCACCATCATATCATCTGTCTTCAATCGTCTGGAACAGCATCATATTCAAGTGTACACACATGGAACCTGATGATGACTAGATTTAAAATCCCTGTCAAGAACCAACCTGCTATTTGATCAATTCCAGGTTATTCTTGTTTATTGTCATAAATTCCAGTTAATTCCCATGGAAAGTTTCCATTTCACAAAAAGCTTCTGCTTTCCTGGGAAACGTTTGTGAATGGAGGTGAGGTTAAATGACACTACAGAGACAAGAAATGTGACATGTGACGGTGGTAGATTTGCTCTGATTGCATCCGGTGCAAAGACCTACTTGGGTGTTTGGGTTCGATGGCGACCCGAACGATAGGCGACGCCTCAAAGTTGAGTGGGGTGAAGGGGGGGCAGGCGGGAGAGGTGGAGAGGGTGGCTGACTTCAACACACACTCGTCCAGACCTCCAATACCTGGAAGACCAAGTGAGAAAACAGGGTTGTGACATTCAGTGCTCGTCAGAGAGACACCTGATCTGGAATAAACTCTGCTTGTGACAGAATCTAAGTCAGGTACGATGACTTTGGAACATACCCGGAGTTCCAGGCCACGCCCCCACAGGTTTGTCTGACTGACTTTTTGTCAGTTTGTTTGTTTGTTCTGTGTTTGTGGAGGACGGTTCTGGTTTAGTGTTTGCGGCTGAATGTCTAGGTGGTGGATTTATAGCAGCTCAGATACAGATTATATCGGCAGATACGAATTAGCGACCGACACTTGGTCGCGTTGATCCACATGGAGATTTAAGATCTATGACGTGTGCAGTGGTCACCAGACCTCTGTTCACATGCTGAACTGCGCTAACATCTACTGAGACTGGAATCCCGCAGGTTTCCTGTAACAGCAACGTCCTCCTGAGGTTGTGTGTCGGCTGCAGCTTCAGAATATTAGTGCGAACACAACGTGTTAGAAAATCCGAAAATCCCCTTCAGGACATCATAATAGTTCAAAATAACAAAAAAATACTGATCAGCAAAAATCAATTGGAATAATCAGTGTTGTTCATTTAATTTATTTTTTTTTAATTTCCAACAACAAAGTTGTCTGTTCATTCGCAGGAACAACATCTAACATCTAACAGGAACGACATCTAACTGTGTTGTACCTTGATTCAGACGTTTGTCACCTCACAGAAACGACTCAGCACATGTGAAAGACAGAAAAATTTTGTGGGGCTGGAAATGTTCTGTTTTATTAGGTATGAGAAGAAATTCTGTTCCCTTCCAACATCCTGTGGAATTTCCCTGAACGGGAAAGTCCCACTGCTCCAGGGTGTGTGTGTGTGTGGACGTAGCTAGTGCCATTTATCAGTGACACTTCTGTCTGAAGCAGATTCTATTTTAGATCATGGTGAGTTGTGTGTGTGTGTGAGGGGGACAGATCCGACTTGACCTCACCCACAGTCCTCGGGGTGAGAAGTTGACAAACTTCTAATGATACTGAAGACCCAAGTATCTGCCTGTGTTTTTACCCCAAACCAAAATGGATTACATTAAATACGTGACTTCCTCACAATCCAGTGGGGTGTGGTAAACTATCCGCTTAATTCACAAAACAGACTTTTTTATGTGATGTGAATACAGTATGCTTCTGTACATAGATATTGGAATAAATAATAACATTTATATTGTTTACACTGTGTATAATTTGTATATTGTGAATATTACACTTTTTATTTGTTTCAATTTTTTCTTGGTTTTGAGTTTTTTGTATTTCTTTCATCCTACATGTATGTACACACACACACACACACACACACACACACACACACACACACACTACCATCCTCTGTCAAAACAATTTCCTTTGGGATTAATTAATTTTTTCATCATAAGAATTCATCACAGAATTCAATCATTACCGGGTGGGCCAGAAAGATTTACCCATCATATATTTCGATCGTGTTCGCTTAGCTCTTGTCCTAGAAGCGTCAAATGTTGGATAGTTACTCTCAAAAGGTAAAACTTTTGATCTACCCAAGTTCATTTGTTTACTCAGAATGAGTGACGAGTATGGCATCGAAGAGTAAGCGCGAACAGATTGTGGCATTGAAGGAGGCTGCACTGTCAATGAAGGACATCATGAAACAGGTGAATGTTTTCTCCTTCGGTCTTCATTCAGGAGGGTGTGAAAGTGAACAGCCAGGTTCCACCTTCAAATGTTGAAGAACAAGTGTTGCCTTGGTGTACCAATGTGTTTGGAAACCAGTACATGTTCACACAAGATGGTGCACCCGCTCACAC